>WOGP01004146.1:0-14335 GCA_015342065.1 Leptinotarsa undecemlineata | reverse complement strand
AGCCATTTCAGGTACACTTGGTATAGTTTTGGAACATGCACCAACTTCTGTCAAGAATAAAATTTTCTGAGAAATCGATAATAAAGAAGATTCCCATTTGTTGCACACTTACTGGACCACACTGTATAAGGAGCAAAACACTGGTAATTTTGAACGATCCTCCAAACATGCTTTTCTTCCAGAAATGAAAAAAATATCACTATCCACGCCCTGAAATAATGATTTGTTGTAACACATTCATGATCGGATCTCTTAAGCCAAGTAAACAAGTAATAAACACCACTATTTTTATTTACATCTCGTCTCCTCGTCTATTTGTACTTCAGTGGATATTCCTTTAGAGGTAGAGTGTCGATAAGATTGATTGGGTTGAAAATATAATGTAAACAGTAAGTTAGATTCCTTGAAAATTTAATGATACGCCGACAACTGATTAACATCCATTCCCAATATTTAGATATCGAGCTGTAACACGCTTCGATGAGAAAATTGTATTGATTCGTAATAATCCTCTGGGAAATCAAACTTGGAAATTGCTGTTAAATATTGCTGTGAATACATGTTACATTACATCTATAAATACACTGCGAAGGATAGACCAGGAATGGAAGTTGTGCTGGGATATGAACGATATAAATGTTATGTTACAGAAAATTTAGTTATTATACATTCTAGTCATTAAGAAACCATGGTTCATAGTAGTAATTATAAAAGTTCAGTAATTTTATTCTATCTCTCACTTTCTTTCTTAACGGCCGTTGCTTTTCACTTGGGCGCATTTGGCCAGGCTGTTCCTATCCGTAGTTCACAGGAGCTTCATTGTGGGATGGGGTTCAGCGGACTCATTCGAAGCAAATCTCCCACCCTGAGTTTTTTCAATGCAAACACTTCGTATTTTTTGAGTCGCCTTCTCTTCGGGAGATCTTCAGGTTTTTTCACATACAGGTACCCCTTTGTGTGGTTATCCTAACCACTCTGGCCGGGCTACCGGCGTGAATGAAGCAGGTCTTTACTTCACATTTTTCTCTGAAATTAACATACAATTTCAACATATTGGAGACTTTGCCCTATGGGCAATCACATCAGAAAAAAGGCCCTTCGATAGCACATGGCATCCGCGTCGTACCTTTTTAGTTAACGGACATTATAAGCACGTCAGACAGTACTACAGCCAGCACGAAACAGTGATTTTATTCAATATTCGATTACATAAGTGAAATAACCCATACAACTAATACCCTCTATTATTCGAAGGTCCACTCTTATTTTATTATATTGGTGTGAGTCCAATTTTTCCATTTTCGTTGAAAAAGAATACTCATCGTCCTTAGTAATAGTAGGGGTGATGATCTCACAGGCTAACATAGAATAAAAATTGATTTTAATTTCAATAATCTCCTCAATTGTTACCACATCATCTGTTCCATATTGAGAGAACAGTGTTTGAAAATTTCCTGAAATACATATATCAAAAGCTCCAGAAATGTTGTTCCATCCATAATGTCTTCGAGAAAATATTACCCAATTATATGATTTCCAGTAACTCCATCAAAAACACGTCAATGCCCCATGAGTTTTGATAATCGGTTGTTTGATAGACGTGCCTTTTTTATGTGTCATAATGAACTGTGTCTATTCACAATGCCATTATTATGAAATGTGGATTCATCTGTGAGTAGTGCATAGTTAAAAAAGCCATACCTACACTTCTGCTAGTTCACATACACATGAACAAAATCAATTCGAAGCTGGAAGTCATGTCCATCAAATTCTGCTGAAACTGTATGCGATAAAGGTGATATTTGTGTTTACGCAATATTCTGCTGAACTAGAGAGGCATATGCCAGTGTTTCTATGAATTTATTCGAAGCTAATGTGTAGATTCCCTGCTATATATCACAAGGTTATAAGTGACCTGCACATTAGTGTTCTGAAATATCATTGGAAATGTGTATTAGAAACCTTCTTGTTACTTATATGACTCTCCCTGTATAACATGATTATGGGACCTGATTAGGTTAATTAGCCCACCCTGTATATTTGATATTGATCCTAACCTGCAACAAGATTTTCCAACAATTTAGGGAGATAAATTGAATCAAGCACATATTTTTTCATTCGAATAATTCGAATGTTGTTTTTATTAGGAAAAGTAATCAATCATTTTGGTAAATAAACAATTTAGTTCTTGTCAACGTTTAGGTTTTTTGTCCCCTATTTTTAACGAAAAAACTGATATGTGATCTACTAAATACCAATAGTTGGTTGTTCATATAAGTTTCTGAAAAATTTGGATCAGTTCTGTTTAATGAATATACTAAAATTGAGTTTTCGAATGTCAACACTGTGGAAAAATACTCTGTTCATAATAAAAAAAAAAATATTGATAAATATGCAATCGAATGGCATTAATAAAATCAATTGCAAATATTATTCGAAATGTTATGTAGGACAAACAAGACGTTTCCTGAAATCAGGTTGTCCGAACACGAAAAAGATGAAAATGAAAATTATTGTGATCCTGGTCAGTGTTCAGTGAAATAATCCAAATTTCAAAACTAGAAAATGTGATATTTGCAAAAGAAACATATAATGAGTAATACTTAATGTGTCTGTAGTTGTGCAAGTTTCAGTTGTGATTTTTCCATTTTCATCTGTTTCCATACCTATATTGTCTGTAATATATCTCATCAACTTCTCTAACATAGAAAACGTAATAACGTAATAGTTTCATTCCAGTTTGTTTTTTCAAAATTTTGGGATACAAAAATGATTTCGAATTTCCATATGTATTGCATGAATATTTTTTTCTAATGGAATTATTTTCTTGTATATGGATTTAGATGATAAATTTCATGTAGTCCGAAATGTTGAAAAAACTGACCTGGCATTCTCGATCTCTTCTCCAACAAAAACCTCATTTGATGATATTATTTCCATCATCAAACTTCTCTTTTGTGATGAATCATACCATCGTCTGTAAAGCAGTGTAATTTTGAATTTTCTATTATTTTCTCGAAACCAGTTTCTTTAGGTTCTCTTCATCTTTCGCGAATGAAGGTAGCACTTGCCAATATAAATTTTCCCGGCATCCTCCCGTAGAAGATTGTCTCCGAACATTCTTTTCGAAAATAAGTTTGTTCCTAAATCACGTGGGCTCTCAATAAATTACACTTGTATTCAGAGTTAACGATGTTTTATGTATAATCTGTTTAGTACCCATTCCCGAAATTTCCCTCGAAAGAAATTTATTGTTAGAGTTCGTAATGCTTTCGGAACTCTTAAGTCACTCAACTTGTTATTCCTTTCAGGATAAAATCGTTAGAAAATATTAGGCTTGGATTTTTGCAGGATTTTTGCTACACAAACATCTCAGAGGAACTTTGGGAGATTTACTTCATTTGAATAATCAATTACCCTTGTACATAGATGAGAAGAAATGAAAAAGCTCATTCGAATGTAGCGAAACTTTTTTATGAATTCGGAAAGAAGTTGTTTCATCGTTACCTTTCTTTTAAATTCAATTACAATTCAGTGAATGGCATACCTTTACATGTCATGAGAACTTCAAAATAATTTGAAATACATACTGAAGAAAGTGCTAACAGACATTTCAATTGTTTAATTTTATTATAATTAAAGATATATGTACTTTTGCGTCACCTTGTATGAAATTTTATTATATTTCCTTTCAATTTCCCTTGACATTGAAGTATTCTTCTTTCAACAGGGACCTCAAACTTTGACAATTGAACTTGTTAAAGCTACATTCGTCAAATCAGTTCTCATATATTCAGTATGTTTTTTCCAAATCAACATAGACGGATATACCGCAGGCTTCGTCCATATTACGGTCGCCATAATCGTCCCATCGAGAGAACTATTCGCAATGTGGAGGATGAATTTGAGTCCACTGGTTCAAGAAACGATTGACCCGCATGATGAAGAAACGCAAGATCTGCCAAAACAATCGCCGCTGTATGCAAGAGTGTGCAGGTATATCCAAGGCAGTCGAGGCGTCGCTCACAGCAAATCAGCCTTTAGTAGACCACGACCCGTACGAAATTCAACTGACCCAGGAAGTGGAGGTGAATAATCATAGACAACGACGTATGTTTATTTATTCATTTATCCATTTATTCAGTTATTCATATATTCATTTATTCATTCATTAATTTATTTAATTTTTATTTATTTTTTTTTTCACCATAGTTTGCGCTGGTCAGGCCCTATGCCCCGAAGTTCCGATACTTTCGGGAGGGCGCGCCAGCATTATCAACCAATGACCACTCCCCACACCGTAGGGTAAGTGATCAGTCGGTCCGAGAATCATATGCCAAGAACGACAGCCTTCTGCATCTGTGCGGCTAAGATGTCTGCCTTTGTGCGGCAAGCCGATATGATTTTAAGACTCGAGGGTAGAGGGGACATCATTCCACCAAGGACTCCAATAATCAGAACAATCATCTTGACAGAGTGATCTGGATAGAGTCTGGATAGAGTCTCGATATTTCATCCGTTTTTCCTCCACTTTTCTGATGATATTCGTCTCGCCAGGAGCTGAAAACTCTACGACAAATATCGTTTTGATATGGTTGTCGAGAGATATGTTGAGATATAGATCATTCTTTCGACACCATGTAGCAACGCGATTCAGGGCGAGACGTTCGCAATCATTAGATCCAGGGCCGTAGCGAAAAGAAAAACCAGGTGGGGGAGAGATTACAAATTTTCTCAAGCCCACCGGCAGAATTTCCCAACTTTCGAGACAACGAATGCCGAGGGATTAGTTACTATAATAATATATTAATTTACTTAATCAGCTGTCCAACGATTGCCTGAATGCTGATGGCCGTTAGGGTTTTCACAAAGAAAAATAAGTTTTGTTAATCATAAAAATAATATTGGGAATTATTCTACTTTGGACCTAGCTCCTTGGTCTTCCACCATATTCACATATCCAACATATATGCATGAATATTCAATACAAATGAGAAGAAACAACACTTAAATAATATTGTGCTTATTGTTTTCTACTATTATTTTTTCTATCTTCACGGCCCGAAATTTCCCATCTAATCCAAGTCGAAAAACAGCAAAAAGTTGGAAATTTGGTGAAATTGTCACTTCAAAATTTATGGACTGTTCTCTTACTTGGGAAAAATTAAACTTTTTTGAAGTTTTCAAACAACTCAGAATTTCAAAGTATAAGATCTCCAAGTTATGCATGTTGGGAAATTCCAACCGTCTCCTGGTTCTTTCTCTTTACTTATTACCTCCCCCTTTCTTTCCTCTCATTTTTATTTTTTCAATTTTTATCCATTTTGTTATTATTTTTTTCTATCTTCACGTACAAAAATTTCCCAACTTTTCCCAAATCGAAAAAGCGGAGGGGAATGCTGCCCACCATCCCCCACATGGCCACGACTCTGATTAGAACATGTTATATTATCATGTTATATCATTAATGAACATATTGAACGGTATGGGTCCTAGATTTGATCCTTCTGGTATACCAGATATAATATATTCGATAGACTTGAGGCCATTGAGTTGGACGTACTGATTACGGTTGTAAAAATACGATTTGAAGAATGAAACTAATTCATTGGATAACCCAAAAGTCTAAAGCTTGTTGAGATACTATGTTGATACTATGGTCAAGTCTGTCGAACGTTTTTGAAAAATCAGTGTATATGACATCAGTCTGAGACTGACAATATATACTCACTGGAATACATTGAGTGATTGTTACAAGATTGGTGGTGGTGTAACGTCTTTTCATGAAAACGTATTGATTGGGGCTAATAATGTTGCTGACATGACATAGATAGATTGTCTTCCCAAGAATCATTTCAAACACTTCACAAAATTTGCATGTGATAGAGATTGGTCTGTAATTCTTTATCTCATTTTTTGAAAATTGGGCAGACTTTGTTCATTTTCCATATCGATGGTTCAGTTGATGTTTTTGGGCATATATTAATTAGAGTTGTTAGTAGTTCAACCAGAGCTGAGGCATAATCTCTAATGATGAATGCTGGAATATGATCAGGTACCGCTAAATTGCCTCCGGAGTAGTTGGAAACTGACCCTTAGTTCAATCGAAAACTAAATTTCAGCAAATGGACCCATTTTCAGCAATTCAAATCTAATGTGAATCGCTACTTTCGCACAGTCACTGCTCTGAGAGTGCCTCAAAGATTTTCCTGTAGTGCTTGTTTTATCCCAAAAAAGTGTGTTTTGTATGTCTTCTCGAATAACGTCAGACAAAAATGAAAATGGAATTGAAGAATGTTGGGTCTTCAAGAAAATCTACCGAACTAATCAGAATTTTCAACACATAAAACTGTCAATTTGGGCAATTTTCCCTAACTTAACAGACTTTGTATTTCTCGTGGTTTTCGATTTTCTCTACTTGTCATGGACAAACAGTATCTTGGTGAATAAACATCAAAAATGAATACATTGTGTAATATCCTTGAGCAATTTATATAGCAAACAAATGTCTTATTGAACATTACTATTTAAATTCATTATTTTCTCATCAAATATTTGCCGGCAACATGAACGTCTTGCATCAGATTTTTCATATTTGTGAACTTTCATTTACCTTCGAATGAATGCCAAATGAACGATTATTTATTTATTGTGTCAAAACTAATGAATACGCCGAAATCTAGAAAATATTATCATGAAGAAAAATCGTATAAAAGGTGAGTGAAACTGAAGACTTATCGAATGATTTTTTCTCGATGTCTGAAAACACGACTGGCCGGAATCTCCAGGAATACCTTTGGTTGCAAATATATTATATTGAAGAATGTGATTTTGAACTAGTGTGATAAGGTCATTCGCTATTACAGTAGTATTGTGTAGAAAAATATTGTAGTATCAATACCAAATGGAAATTGATAATGAATAATTTATCTCATGTATTTTGTCAAAACCTGCTCCAAAGGATATGAAAAGTACCATAATTCTCTATTGCCCCAGCCGAAAGCCTCACAATCGAGCATCTTTCCTCTATCTATTACCATCACTGTCAAGAGAACCTCCTCCGAACTCACATCGCTCTATGTGCCGCCGACGCGTGACATCGACCACATGAGAGGGCAAAACAGCGGGGGCAGATGACCATTTTTTATTTATTCACCAAATTTACAATATGTAACCTCCAAATTGAATCTAATACATAATGCTATCAATACAAACACAATAGAAAGGAATTCTAACAATTAATTCTATAACTATTTACATATGTTAACAGACCGATGCCACTAATCTTCATTTCCGCTATGATTGGGGAGATCATTGTCCCCCAGGTCAATGGCGCTGAGTTGATGATGCTCTGCCCATTCGTTAACTAACCTTACCAATTCGCTATTCCTTCCATTCTCTCCTCTAGTAAATGAAAAAATACTGCCTTTTTAAGCTCATCATGATTTATATACAAACAAATGTTGTTTCTTTTTTCTGTTCCCAACAATAAGTAGTAGTCCAATAGTATTTCCTTTATACATTCATTTTTCCAGAACATCAGACTTTCACAAATCAGACTTGGTGTACTCAGGAGGTCTGCCCAGATTGGGAAAATCATTGCCATTCCAGTTTTGGCAAACTTCCTTTCATTTCTTCTCTCAACTGCATTCCTCCCTTTTCTTGTTCCAGACGTTCTTTCCATTATCGCCACCCAAATATATCTATGTCCATACGTCTCTTGACCACATGTTCTGCCGTTTCAGGCTTCCCACATTTACATGGGCAGGACTCCTCCGGTGCCAGGTTGAATCTAGCCAGGTTACCCGAAAATAACCGTGCCCCGAGAACAGTTGAACTGCCTTCTTTGACAGATCCACTGACTCATACCTGACTCCTTTACAGACTCTGTAGAGCAGTCGCCCTGCCATGCTCATTCTCGGTGCCATTCTTTCGTGATCCATTTCTTTATCCCCTTCCTCCTGTCGCTCTTGCTACTAATTTCTCATACATTCCATGAATAGTTATCTTTACTTGTGCCTTTCGTGGTTGGCCTCCTCGTTTACCTTTTCATTTCCAGGATTGTCGCTTTGGGCCTTTTTATTTCCAGGATTGTCGTTTTGATGTCCTTTTTTCCATATGATTTGGGTCCGTTCTCCGCTTTCATACTTTGCTTTGACTCTCCAATTATTCTCTGAATCACAGCTACCCTTTCATCCTTCACCCATGTCACTTCAATCTTTCCATCATCATTGTGGAGTCACTAATCACTCTAACATTCTCATTCACACCTCACATATCTATCACTCTCTCTACCGAAATCAGTTCAGCTTCATTCACGCTGCTATGTCCAGGAATCCTTTCATTTCCTAAAAACAATTCATCCCCATTCCTTTCATACGCCCAACCTATGCCCATTATTTTCTCGTCCATCCTCACTCCAGCATATACACCTTAGTCATCCCCTCGTCCTGCATCTCCTTCAGTAATCTCCCTTGCATCCAGGGGAGTATCTCGTCTATACCTTTTATTTTGTCTTCAGTCCTCCCTTCACCATTCAATCTCCACTCAGCTTCAATATGAAGTGGGGATATACCTGAGATCACACTAAGCGTGTCCGATGGCGCCGTCCTATATGTCCCACATGTGGCAATAAGAAAAGGACTTTGTGCTGTGCTTAGCTGCCTCCTGACTCTACTATCGTGCACACTACTCCCCATACTTGCACACCATGGCTGCAGGTTCCGCTTCTCTTTCATATATGATTCTTATACGCTGTCTCTTCAGTCCAATATTCCTCTTCCGGTTCATCCCCTATGTAAAAATTTCGTCAAAATTACTTCTTCTTTCATCAATTGAATGATTACCATCTCTAGGTAATAATAACTCCGTTATCATTGGTATACTTGGCTTCAATAGTTTTCTTCGACGTAAACTTGTCTTACAATGACGGGACATGTTGCTCACAACTCTACTCGAGCACGACCCACCAACCGAAGTTTCGTGCCCATGCAAAATACTTCTCCTGATCACCCCGAGGTCGCCATCGTTCAACCGTCGCGATTTTCGTGCCCACAGCCTAGAAGTCACATCTTTACACGATTTGTGATTTGATTGACTTCTTGCTTTCTTCGAAAGATTCCTTCAATTCTTCTTCAACGATGGAAAAATAGGAAGCCAAAACATTTTTTCTTTCTGACAAATCCCCAAAATCTGGTGATTTCCTAGAGAACAACGAGGAGCATGTGGTTATCCTATTTCACACAGAACCCATTTTCCATCCTGTTACTCGTTTCCAAATATTTGAACTGTATACCCATACACAGTGAACTCATCCGGATAACTTTGCAAAGGGCGTATGTCTGCTAGATGGACCGACGGTCATTAGTATTCTCATTGTGTTCGAGTATGCAAGATTGTTCAATGTTTGCCACTCGGGCTGTTAGAGCCTATTTGAATTATGACAACTCTTACTTGGTTTATTTCCACTGGTTTGGGTGAGCTCTGCTATTGCTTTTGTTAGTGATGGGAGCTATACGTACAGATGTCTTTTCAGGGATTTTAATAAAATATATCATATCCAGAAGATAGAGTGAGTCTTGCAATGGGGTTTTTCATCGATTCAGACTGCTGCTGATATTTTGGAGAAGCTAAACAAGGATTTCAGTTATATCTGTTTCTAAATCAAGGTAATATAGAAACTTTCATCGAGTATACGATAGAGTTTGTAAAAAAAGCAAACAGACTGAGAAAAAATGGTTTACAAGTTTTCATGTCTCATATAACAAGATAAAAATAACCAAATGTATATTTTGAAGACAGATAACATAAATCAGTACTTTTTTTTCGGAACCTCATCTTCTAATTTGTTTGAAAGAATTTTTAGTAAACTTCTCTGAACAACTTCAAAATTCTTTTTCTTCACTTTTTTAAGAGGTACCAAATATGAGTACAGTATTTGAAGAGCCTTTTTTTGTATCAAGATGGAGTAGTAGAAAGCCAAAAACTTTCTTTCCCAAAAAATATTTGAAGAATGTTCATTGAAAAATAATAATAGCCTTCATTACCCAGTAGTTAAAAGCCATTCACAGGGTTAACTAAGTATGTTGAAGAAGTAATATAGATCCTTATAATTACGAAGTTACAATTTGAGAAAATGCATAACAACACTTTCCAACACATACTGGCGTGTACGCGATGCTTACAACGCAATTCCCCGCTCTCCTCTCACTTAAGAGGGTCATAGAAAGAAAATACTTCTCTAAAAGAAACCCTGTTCATTCTATACAAAATTCCTGTTATTTTTAGTCGATCATAATATAGTTTTGTATGTAGATTCACAAAACTATTGTTATAATAATAATAATAATAATAATAAATTTATTCCAGTCAGATCATAATTCAAATGATATTGGAACAGTTAAAAAAAGTAAACACAGCACATGTATGTATAAAATCTAAAATAATAGTAAAAATTATGAAGTAATATTTTGATAATTATCACCGATGAGATGAATGATGGCAAATATGTAACTATTTTTTGTCTTGTCTTAAAGAAGGCCTTCAAAATTGTAGATTAAAATATTCTTTCATCCAAATGGCGTTTTGAATTTGGCCACGAACTTTTCATTCAATATAAAGCAGAAAGTGAAAATCGACAATTTTATCTCATCTGCAATTCATGTCGATATTGGCGTGCCACAAGGTAGACTTCTCGGGCAACTTCTTTTTAATTTGTATTCAAACGACGTAGATATTTTCATGAACCTTGACTTTATAAACCTCTTTGCAGATAACATCTTGATTATTTGTGTTTCTTGAAGACATCTTGATTGTTTTTTATGTTGAAGATTTGAAAACTGCTATTCAAAACAATAATTGATATAATTAACCCTGGAACATTGTCAACCACTTTCAACAAATATTATTGAAACTATTGCTATCTTTCAAAATATTGACGAAGTTAATAGTTTTTATGAATAATGATAAATAATGATTCAGGACACAGAGAGGCTGATACAGCGATTAAGTCAGAGAGAGACGGCGATATACTTAAAGGGATGCAAACGGGTGAGCGCGCGTAATAAACAATCAAGAAACAGGTATAAACAATGAAAATATTCCAAATTTCAAATAGGGGTATCATTAACTATTGTATAAGGAAATGAAAAATATATATTTTTTTAATTTTTTTCATATATTTTCATTGGTAAAAAATACCCCAATATCAGATTTTTCGAATCATCAAAAACTCGTAACTCCAAAAATTACTTTATCGTAAAAAGTCATAGGACCTTTTTTATTTGTACTTCAATACAGAATAAAAAAAAAGTCTTGCTGGAATCAACAAACAATTGACACTGACGATGATGATATCATTAAACACAAATTATATAAATATTAAAGGATTAATTGAAAATTGTTTGGAAGTGCTCAATAAATACGAAATTTGACTGCATTGAATTACAGCTTGCTCTATATATCACACTAAGCAATTGCACCATACTGAGGGTCGAAAGAGTGTTGGCAGATTTCGTAATTGTGCAGTGATTATTATCTGAATATTCCATTGAAACAGTAATTTTTGAAACGGGCGTTCCGTGTTGTAAGGAAGGTCGTTCGGTAGATATGTAGCTATTTATAGCATCGACTCAAATGCAAGAATATCAGTTCATTTCTAACTGGATCTAGGAGAACTTCTAAACCACCATGAATACCTTGGTAAGATATCAACTAATATTTATTTCGCCAATATAAATATTTTTATTCAATTGTTAAATGGCTCAATGAAAAGTATATCAATGTTAAACGATCAATGTTTATATGAAAGCAGCTGTTTTGAGAAGGATACGCAAGTTCTACACATTTTTGTAAATAGTT
Organism: Leptinotarsa undecemlineata; assembly: GCA_015342065.1. NCBI lineage: Eukaryota > Metazoa > Arthropoda > Insecta > Coleoptera > Chrysomelidae > Leptinotarsa > Leptinotarsa undecemlineata. The sequence goes on along the minus strand of WOGP01004146.1, from coordinate 2,476 downwards.
CATTTTGAAATTAACTCCTTTCCCAAAAACTGTTAACGATATATTGCAGATTAGGATTTTTATAATTTTCTGAACCAATAATTTCCCATGTTATTTCCTGAATGTTTCGACTCTTTTATCCCTGATTATTCAATACTTTCCTCAATAGTAGAGGCGATAAAAATATATTGCGAATGCATCTTATCAATCACAATCTTGATACTAGTAATATTTATCACCGAAAATGTTTTTTTTGGGTTTTTATGATAATATTATATATGTATTTCCAATAAATGTGGTTTTTCCGTTAACTTTCCAGAACCAAGAACTGTGTTTCCTTCACAAATGAGTTTTGAAAAATTATTTTTTTCCTTTTGGAAACGCAAATGATTACATTGCATCCATTTTGAGAATATTAGCCTGATAAAAGTATATTTCAAAGCACTTCATAGGTTGAACCATTTGAAGAACAATCGTTTTTTTGCGTATAAGGATCTAGCAAAAATTAATAACTACATTTCAACTACAACTCAACAGCATAAGCAAATAACCACTTATGAACTGTTTACTGAAAATACATATTCTTCACTTCAACTCAAGTATCACGTCTAGAACAAAGAAAGCGTTTCACTCGAACTCTTCATACTCCCCTTTCCATTCTTCAAAAGGCATCTCCTTGAAGTGTTTCAAATGAATGTACCATATTCTCCTATTTCGCAGGTCACTCTTGCTATTTTGGCTCTTGCTGTTACCGCATCTGCCTCCCACATTGGTCTTGGACTAGGTGGATTAGGTCTTGGTTATGGAGGTCTTGCTGGACATGGTGCCGGAGTCATCAACCCATGGGCTCTGAGCCCAGTAGGACCTTCTGGTGTCGTCACTGGTGCTGGAGCATCTGGACCTTCTGGAGTAGTGACCGGTGCTGGTGCTGTTGGACCCTCTGGAGTAGTTAATGGTCATGGAGCTTTAGGACCTACTGGACCCAATGGTGCAGGTGCCATCGCTATTGCTCCAGCAGGTTATGGACTCGGTCTTGGACATGGAGGACATGGTGCAGGAGTTGTCAACCCTTGGGCTTTGAGCCCTGTAGGACCTTCTGGTGTCGTCACTGGTGCTGGAGCATCTGGACCTTCTGGAGTAGTGACTGGTGCAGGTGCGGTTGGACCCGCTGGAGTTGTAAATGGTCACGGAGCTGTAGGACCTACTGGACCCAATGGTGCAGGTGCTGTCGTTGTAGCTGCCCCAGCAGCTTTAGGTTTAGGCTGGGGAGGACATGGTTTGGGTCATGCTGGTTTGGGAATTCATGGTTAGATATGAAAATACGAGCATATTTATTTATTGGAATAATCTGCAAAGTTATAAAATAAATAACTGTATATAATAAAGCATTTTATTTTCAACTATGATTGTTCATTCAGCTTATTCGATGCAATATGAATTAGTTCTTCGATTTTCAATTACAGTTGGGTAATTATGATGTAGGTTATTAGCTACAGTTATGTTCATTATGAAATATGTATAACATGCGTTGCGGATTTCCGTCATTGATAATTTCCAAGGTTGACAGAAAAGAAATGAGAAGGTATTTGGTGGGAGTAGCTATATGAAATTTTTCCAAGTGCAAGTGCGCTTGAGAAAAAAACATTTTTTTGTTTTCAAAAGTGAAGGTGAATTCATATATGAAAGGGCGCCAAGGGGCTGTTTTGTGATATTCTGCGAGAAAAAATTTTACTGAATCTTTTGAAAACTACTGAGAATGAAATCATCTTAGTTCAGATTGTAAGATAAATGATAGCAATACACACGGGGATTAGGGAATATCAAATTTACAAATTCCATATTCAGAATAGGTACTTCAGGAAATCTATCCATTTGTGTGAAAGAAAGGTGCTCATGGTTTTTTTTTTGTAAGACTATAACTGTTATTAAACAGAAATATACTTTCAATTAGATGCACATGATCACTTATGTTGTCATTTCTACGAATCCTACGTAGTCCAACTGACGACAAAATAGGCACAATAACCCTTTAAGACGAAGATTTATCTTTCTCTTGAAGATGCTCACTTAGTGATCGAAACACGTGTCGAAGTGTTAAAATAACGGTTTGGCGTTGAGGAAAAACTCCAGTACTATTCATTACTACACCAAAGGTTCCAAACATTGCATCACAATTATGCAGGTAGGTTCTTTGTATATGGTAGGTAGCATCAAGAAAGGGACACAGAAATTTCCACCCCCAAAAAGAAAAAATAGGGTTTCAAAAATTGTAATGAATTTCATCAGGTGGAAACCCGAAGTTTTGGGTTGATAAATTTTTATTCAACAATTTGTTTAAAAAGGTGACAAACCAAATTAAATGCGGGCGCAGCCGCGTGCAATACCTAGTCATGATATAAATCTGCTATTTTGCGGGGGAAGTGACAATAAACATACTTTCTATGGGAATATTCACTAATATGAGTATTTGAAAAATCATTTTTTATCATATATTTTT
>WOGP01004145.1:0-14336 GCA_015342065.1 Leptinotarsa undecemlineata | reverse complement strand
CCGCTTATCAAGCGGGAAAGGACCAACTCTCGCCAAACAGTCATCTCCCGCCATAACCAGTGAAGCGGAAAGAAGAAAGAGAGGATAGGTGAAAGGTGTAGGTGAAAGGTGGAATTACTCTAATGACCTATAAATAGTCAAATCTCGGAGGAATACGTCCAGTTATCACCCGAAGACGATTGTGGATACTAACAATCGAAACGTGACGTAACTTGGTTTGAAATCTTTTAATCTATATTTTTATTTTTTATTTTTGTTAATAATATTTCTATCCTTCAGCTTTCATTAATAATTCAATTTTATATTTTTTGTAGCTTGTATGTTAATTCCTTGTAATTTCCGATTTTTGTATTTAGTAAAATTGTAAGTTTAATCTTTTTATTTTTCCGGGATTTCCAATCAATTTATATTATATTAGACAATGGAAATCCGAACTGATGTAATACACTATTTACTCTCATATATATACATTCGATCGCTTCAAAAACACTTCAGTAACTCGCTTCGAAAGCTTCTGATAATTCCTCTTCCATATTCTCTGTTTCACTATCACTGTTCTCATTTAAATCATTGATGAATTTGTTTCCATCATTAATATGGAAGTGTCCAATCTCCGTATAGTCGTTTTCAACTAAAATGAATTTTTTATTTATTTTCTGTCAGTCTTAGATACTCAGATATTAGATACTTCTTCTTTAACTAGCTCTATTACCTTCTTATCAAATTTTGGAACATTATTTTTACGCCTGATACTTTGTTTCAATTTTCTCCAAATCAACTCGATATTACTGAGAACACAAAAATATGACAAAAATCTCAGTACGGTGTGTTCATAATTTTCAGCAATACTCTCATGTGGTTGGTTTTTGATATAGTAATCTTCAGAATACAAATTATTATCCAATAAATAACTTTCATTTTTCCTCTAATTTTCATTTGGTACTTTGATGAGTTGTTGCGAATGATAGGAAGCGTTGTCAAGAGCTATAACACTATTTGCATCCAAATTTGGGATAAATTTGTTCTCAAACCATTTCACCAAAATATTAGCTTCCATATTGTTATGATAGTCAACATTATAGTCCTTAAGTTTTTTTTCCACATAATTTCAAAGAATTCTGAACCCATATTTTACTTCCTCCGCAATGCACAACGATTAGTCGCGATCCTTTGTTTGCAGGCATGTTAGGCGTACACATTCTCAATCCATCAGACCACCCTTTTATAACTGTTACGTTCAAATAGAAAATTTGCCTTTGTTCTTATCTATATTTAGTTATTTTTTCTTAAGTATTTGTTACGCAATTCCACTTTTCTTCTGCTTTCCATAACTGTTTATGGTTGATTTAGTATTTTAAATCTAAATCCTTGTTTGTTTATCCAATTCTGAAGAGTTTTGTCACAGCAGGTCACGTTATGGCCGGAAGTAATCAATTTCTTTCTTATGATTTCAGTTGTAGAAATCTCATTGCTTTTGTAACAGTCGTATATTGTTTTTTTCAATGATTTCATTAGATGAACATCTGAAGGTTTTGGTAATCCTGTTTGTTTTGTTTTTGACTATTTTACGGTTATTTTACAGTTGAGAAAGAAATTTCGGTCAAATCTGTTGTTGCTTATAATAGTTTGTTTTCCTCGAAACCAAACTTGACATGTATATTCTTATATACATTGAAACATACTTTCTGTGTTTCAGTATTCAAATTCATCCAGATCTTAGTCACTGGTATCTCTTTTTCGCATTGTTCATCATCGATATTGGAATTACTACACTGGAAAAAGTCTGCGTTGTTATCTTACTCGTTATTACTATTGGTAATTTTAAGTAATTATAACTGCACCAATATCGAATTTCAACACTCAAATCGCGATCAATTCCTGAACTGAACATTGACCTAACGGCGATAACCATCACCACATTTCCAGATTTCTATTCGTCACCGTAACATGACTTCAAATTTAATTTTATGACTTATCAGCCAATCATAAAACGCGGTTAGTAAAAATTATCCAATATGATCCGCCAATTCTACAGTTCACGTAGACTAGTTCGCAGTATTGTTTTTTTTGCCTTTGAGAATGCCGCCAACTTTAAGTGTAGGTACACAATATCATTTACTTCGACTATACTTGTGCCATGAAATATTTTCTGAATCTTATCAAGCTTTTGTCATTACACAAATAATTATTTTTAGAATGCAATATGTAGATGACGCAGCGTTATTTATTTATCAAAAATGTAATTTACAAAAAAAAACATTCGATATGTAAAAAGTGACTAACAAAACATCTGCAATTAAACAAAACTGATATATCTTTAGGCAGAATTTGGTAATTGAAACGTATTCTAATCGGCAATAAAGTGGCATGTGTTCATATCGCGAAATTATCACATTCATGAATCTAACGCACGATCTTCGGTGTTGCACCAAAAATCACTCATGCAATAATCTTCCGAATTATATTTTTGTTTCATAGTATACTATTATAGTAATTGTTTTCAGTTAAAAATCACTTTGTTGGTAAGAAATGAATGTTTGCATAATCTGAGTGCAAAGGAAAAACTGCATTCCTCAATAAAAATGCAAAGACACTTTCAACACCACAAAGGACACAATTACATATTTTTTATTCCACCTAGTGATAGTTTTTGATCAGAAGTTTATTCGAATCAGCCAAGCATTACTGAACCTTTGTAGGTGTCTCGCTGAAAGTGATAATCCTAGCAACACAATTGTTTTTCAGGGGCCGTTCTATTTCAACACAACTATGACACTAATTGGTTGTATCATGATGATAGTGCAATTATACTTGTATAAACAATCGATATTGATTCATTAAAAAATAACTATTTCACATCTTTATTCATAATGTAAAATTAGTCATTACATAAATATTCTACTTGATATAAGATTCATAAAAAATTTACAAGTTAAACATTTTTAGCGACAATAAAAAGATTTATGTCATGATGAAGATACGAGGGAGATTTCTACTTGCAGTGGTAATAACCAAATCGAATAATGCCAAGAAACACATTACTTGGGTGTCAAATTCCTGGGATAAGATGAATAGAAATCTTTAACATAATACGTGCAAAATAAAATTTCCAAAATTTTGTTTTCTAATGAAACATTTATAAGAAAAGCAGATATAATAATCGTATAAATATATTTTACCCAAAGATACATCACCCGTTTTCCAATCTGGATATAAACAACTAAATAATAACAATGCTCTCGCCTGGCTCGCTCGAGTTGACTGACTATGACTGACTAATGCCTATCCAATCTCTAGGGCCCCGCGTTTTTTAGGGTACCGCGTTTTTTTCACCCAGGTCGATAGTGGTTTCTTACATACTATATTTGATACATCTGAACACACAAAAACAAAATAATACATATTCTACAATGATTTTACTGTAAACTAGGAACCTGAAATTTTAAGGTAATGTCAATGTCGAATAAACCTAGTTGACGATGTTAGTTATCATATAGATTATTTCCAAAGACAGTGTTTTATCTTTATGTTTTTTCTACATTATCACGATGAAGTCTTCTGAACGAACTATCATTAGAAATATCCTCATTTTCATATTGCCACTAGTTGCTGACATAAAGAACAAATAATTTGATCCGAATCTTTATCACTCACTAATTCCTTATTGAAGTTTTGACTGAAAGAATATGATCATTTTTGATAATGTTTTTCATACATATACTCAGATTATCCCACATTAACCAAAAAAAAACTGCTCAGAGAAGTCTCTCTAAAAAATAAAAAAAGGTTTTTTCATCAGTTTTGATTCACCAAGAATTGAAAAATATAAATCGAGGTATTATTTGATAATAATAAAATTATATTTTCAAAAACTCTTGTTTCGACAGATAGTTCAAATGAGTTTCAATTGAAAATGGCGATGGTTAGAAGATTATCTGCTCGATACTTCACTGTAAAGACACTCCCAAAGAAGAAATTGTATGACGAAACCTGGTTGCGTTTTTGTAAAACTGTTCAGTTAAAATCTCACAATATCTAATTGAAGTTCTATGCTGAACACACTGTATATTCAATGAGAAAAAAGAAGGGAGAGTAGGTACCGGAATTTAAGGTTTTTTAACACTACACTCCATTCGTAATTTAGAATAAATACATAATTACTATTATAATCTTTGGTTTGTCCTCATAATGAAGTTTTCATGATTAATTCTTGTCACGGGTTCGCCCTCTATATTTCAAATTAACAAATAATCAAGTTTGAAGAAAAAACTTATGTCCAATTAATACCATGCACAAATCTACCATCTGCGTAATTGCGAGACGAATTAATTTTTTGTTATATCCAATACAAAGTCCCCTGCTATTTTCATTCGAATAATTATGTAGAAAAAAGTTCATCTTTCCAAGTCAATCGGATCTAGCACACATGTAGAATTGCCCGTTTACTCGAAATTATCGGATTAAAATTATGAATAATTTCGACTTGAATTCCTTATGAGGCTGAGCACCGGTAGCATTAAAATGTACCAACTGTCAACGACATCAGAAAACAACTTCTCACAGTTCCTGAAGACATTAAATTTATATCTAAAATATTCAAATCATACCGATTCGGAATCTTGAAATGAGAGAATTAATTAAAGCTAGGTAAGATGTATTTCGTTGAGATTTTATGATAATATTTCTGATAAATCACCATATTTCCTGTTCAACAAATTGATTACGGAGTTTCTTCAAATGACCGAGTAATTGAATTTACGAGTCGTTTCTATGTGAGCGGATATGACATCGTAAATCAAATTAAACTTATATTTTTAATGCTGCCCGCAGAGATATCCGAAATATAGATTTACTGGCGGTGAAGCTGAGAACTCGAATTTCTCAAGAATAGTGAATTTGATTTCACTAGATTCATAAAATATGATACACCTTGATACAATAACTCCTCTAGCAACTTTCACGAGACTCAAAACTTTCAATTTATATTAACTGCTCACATCTTTGTCTGACATGAAATGGAATTAGTCCTTCGATACAAATGTAAAACAGAAATAAATTCAGTTTGAAAAATATATACTTTAAGGTTCATCAAGTCTGGTCAACAGAAGAGGGCCGATTCTGCTCCACGACAACGCTCGTCCGCACATTTTACAAATCACCATCCGAAAATCAAACAAATTTCTGCCTCACCCAACTTTTATGCTGAGCTACTTTACTTGTGTTACTTTGGCAAAATTCTATAAGTCATCACTGAGATATTCCAGTTTGAAGTAGGGTCATAAAAACCTAAAAAACTTTCGAAACATGATCTACACATCTTTGTATAAAGTTAAATTTTGAAACTGATTACTTTTTTCCTTTCTTTGAAAGATTCTCACATTTTTGTATCAAGATAAAGAAGTAGAAGGTCTAAAACTATTTTCCCAGTAATTGATCTCTCCTAGAAATATACCCTTTCAATTTAACTAATATACTCACTTAATCCTATATTTTTGAAATTACGATAATGGCAACAATACATGACGTTTCATTTGAAAAAATTAATTTGAATTCAATAGTTTACATTGAATTTAACAAACATCTGCCTAAACTACTTCCAAAATAAAGCAGATTTTTTCAAAGGCTCTCCATAGCTTTTACTGCTATAAATAACAATTATTTCTATGAATTATTATTTTTTATTCATTTATTGTTGTTGAATAAATATTTATTCTATTCAAAAAATTACATTTGTTATTAAAGTACATTTGTTATTAAAGTGTTTGATCTTACTACAATCAAATCAAATTTATTTCAATTTTTTCAGTAGAATAAGTGAATTAAGTCATAAACATAAGCCAAAACCACTACGATTGGCATCAGAATGCCTGTTTGTGCAGTTTCACTCCACTCATAGTTATTATTTTATGATACATATTTACATAATTCAAACAAATCATTCATTTTCTTTGTCTATTCAGAACATAAGAGTGACAGTAAATTAAAATTAAATTAAAATTGAAATAGGGGTGAAAGTCGGTAAGAAAGTAAACTAGAGGTCACCTCCTGCACCAAGTAATCAGTTATTGGTAAATCATTTCAATAGATTTTCATGATATATTGAGTGTATTAGAATTTTTTAATTTATGCTTTTTGATAGCATATTTGAACTCTTTTTTTTTAAGATTGTTTTAAGCTTCAAAGGAAGCTGGTTATATAATTTTGGCCTGAAAAAAAAGACGAATCTATGCGTATAGGATTTTCAGTAATAAGAGATTCTAACATTCACGTTAAGATGTCAAGATGTTGCTGTATATTTCCTTGAATTTAAAAACATCCAAATCAAACACTGACAGCAGTAGTATGCTCTATTTCGTACTTTCATTTCTTGATATAGTTTTAGGGTCAAAAATCGTCTACCTTTTTTTGATATTATTTTTAACAAGGAATTCTGCATGACTTGTAGAGGATTCATCAAAGTATTTCAAGTTCCCCCTATACAGTAATACAATATAGTAATATACGCATCGTATCATCTGCGTAACCAATAATATGCCCTTGAAAACCACTGATTTGTGATATACTATTGAAGTATATCAGGAACAGAATTGGGTCCAAAACTTTACCCTGGGGCACACCAACAGTTATATTTGCTGAACTGCTAAGTTCTTCCCTTATCTTCACCTTTTGTGTACTCCTCAACAAATCATTTCGCATTGATTCCAAAATGTGGCTTCGTATGCCGTACCCAAAAAGTTTCCCCAATAAGACATCATGTGACATAGTGTCAAACACTTTTGCTGGATCACGAAAAACAGCCAAATATTTCGATGATTCATCGATTATTTCTATCGTGTGTTCCAAAAAATCTAAAACGGTGTTTACAGTGTTCGAGTTTTGAATGAATATTATAAGAAATATAAGTAATATTTTCGCAACAAAACCATTGCTGGGGTTACCGGTGGTGGAAAAAAAATGATCCTCGAAGTTAATATGACATAAATATTTTTCCGTTGACTATTTTTTTCACCAGATCTGAGACTGTCGGATTTTTTGAAACACTGGAATCGAACAACCTACAAAGAATCAACCATCGATTATGTTCTGTTTTGATATTAATTTGAATATTCTAACAGAATGATGTAAATAAAATCTAACTAATTTGAATTAGAGTTTATTCATTACTGTGAAAAATAGGAAAGTCTGCGATCGTCGGTCGCAAATCAGGATATAAAAAATACTTAGTTTTTATAATGCTATCCTGACCACAAATACAGAGTGATTCAGCTATACATATATAACAGATTAGTTGTAAACTAATGAAATTCAATTTATATTATATAATTATATTAATAAAAAAAGTTAATTCTATTATTTTCCATCACAAAACCTTATTGCCTGTAGGGCGAGTTATTTCTATATTATTTTTTGAAAAATTAAAATTCATACTTGATTTATAGGACAAATAAACTTGTTATTAATATAAATCAACTAGGGGAGTTCGATTCCATATTTGAATATTACTTTCAAATCGAAGCCATTTTCCCGAAAAAGTCTTCAAATTGATGATTATTATTCGAAATTCTAAATCAAGTTTAAGTGTTTTTCATTTACTCCACATCGAATACTGATATACACCCTCGTATTTCAAATTTGTAGAATATGGCAAAGAGTAAATGAGTATTTTATCAGGAAATTTGTTGCTGGTGATACAAGTTTAATGTTCAATTGTTTCTACTCAACAACTCCATGAAAGATCGTTTGCTCGAATGGTTATGTGAATGTAAGTTGCAATCACTGGAATCACTCACGCAAGAATAACATTTTTTACCTCAAGAAATGTTAATGAACATAATGATATTGATACCACTTCACTTTTCAAAATATTCTGTGTCTGTTGAACAGAATTGTAACTAGATTATATCGAAAGTTGAAATATTTGACATTATTCAGCTTTTTTCAACGTAACAATCACAAACTTAAAATAATGATAAAAGTAAGTACCTCAAGAAATTCAGCCAATTCTCAAAAACTCTAGTGTGTTTTAATACATCAGCTCATAATTCAATGAAAGTTTTTGAAGTTATTTTTTTGTGAATATATTATTCCTTTACCAAGTATTTCCTCGATAATATAATTTTTCTCGCCTTGCCTTCTGATTGAAAATGTATATATTCACTTTCGAATCTTTTATTTTGAAGAATTTCCATAAGAGGTATTGCTTTAATTGAATATACGACGTTGGTATTCACCTGGAAGATATTTTTCTACAATTAAACCAGAGTAGAAAATACATACCAGGAGAAGGAAATTGAAGTTGAATGGAATTGATAATAATTTTCTGAAAAATTATTTCTCTTGAACACCATGACAAAGTTTAATTTCACTAGAATTAGTTCAAATCGGGAAAACATTTTTTGTATTCCTGAATCTTTATATTTCTTCATCATCTTACATCATTTTGCAAGATAGCAGATTCTCAGCAACAAAAATTGCCAGTTTTTGCACAAATGTGAATTATCCCATAAACCCAATAAATTTAGGGTACTCACATCATCGTCGTCCAACTGCCCGTAAACGTCAAGCTTGTCAATTCGGATGGTTCCTTGAAAGGGGTAACACAAGGACCCCTGCGCAATCGTGGTGTTGGACCATACCGAAACTTCAGGTTCCCTCCTGCTACCTAGTCCGGGACTCCTGACACACAAACTGAACTCCTGCGGGATCAAGACACAGGTTTCCATGTTTATAGAGTCTTAACACATAATATAGCTATAAAAACACAACAAAGTTTGTTAATGAGTGCAAATAACGTATGTGCAAAAAATCAACAAATTTTTTTGCTGAGTAGTTTTTCTTGAAAGTTTATTATCAGTTAAAAATTGCTTTTATGCGGTTACAAAAATATCGAAGGAAGGGGGGTTTGTTGAGGGGATCGCGCGCGTGTTATTTCTTCGGGATCGCGGTGGTCTAGTAACCGTAGCCTTGCTTGAGTGGCACTGAACTAGGCACTAACATTGACCCTCACGTCTTACCTCAAACTATAATCCCCACCCTCTACTACACGTGGTCCGCACAGGTACAGTCTCTTTTGATCGAACAGGTGCCCGTTGAACAGAGACAGCGCGATCGCCGAGAGAACCCATGCGAATGGTACAATTGCGATTGCTGGAATTAACGATTCTCCTTTATGTTTTGGTTCTTATGTAATTCACATTGAGAACAAAGGATGAGAATCATCTTGTGATCAGAACAAATTTGTAGATAGCGAAGATTAGGCATAGAAATTCGAAAAAAAGGAATTGAAATCTCACTATTTCGGAACAAAATAATAGTAAACTGATCAGAATTTGCATTCGTACAGCCGTTACATGCATTCCTGAAACCAATGTTCACCTGAAAAATATTGGTAGTTACCTTTCAAAAAAAAAAGGAAAATAATGTATAATAAAAAACATTTAGAACAAATCTAGATAACTTGATCTAAAAATATAACATACACAAATTAACGCATTCCAATGACGTTATACAGCTACCGCGTAAATTATCCTCCTACTTTAAATCACAGAGTGAGCTGTGAAATAGATCGATTTATACTTAATTAAATGTCTATTTTCCAATGCTTTCAGAAATGTATGTTAATGATTCTAGCGTGGTGACCTTACGGGTGGTTTTCCAAAATTATTAGGGGTCATATCATATCTCATTGAAAAGAACCTATTTATAACAATAACTCACACATGTAAAACAAAAATTAATATTTTCAGTAATGAAATTTTTCAATAATAATATGTAATTTTCAAATATTTGAAATGAGACCCACCTATTTTTAAAAAACATAAATTTTTCTGGTTGAAACGTCCACGAAAATTATAACTGAAATGAATATAGAGTGAACTAAATATTATCTGATTGTCATTTGGGGAGATAGTTTTCATATTACTGAATTTCCACTCACCTAAAATTTAAAAAATATTAAAATGAATCAAATATGGGGGATAGGGGGTACTCCCAGATACGTTACTTTGTTACTACAGGAAACACACTATAAATTTCACTAAAGAAGCCGAGAAAAACATCTAACTTTCAAATTTTTAGGTAACAGTAAGAAAAGTTACAACAAATCATTTCGAAACAAATGTTCACATTTTGAAACAAATGTAACAGATATAATTTTCTTTGATATCAAATTAGTATGAAATGCTATATGCCGAATTGAATTCATCCATAACGCAGAATTCTGAAAACGAAATTATAATAATAATAATATTTATTCATTCAGAAACACATAAAATTTTGATAAATGTGAATAGTGAATAAATAAATCATTTGCAAAAACGTGTTATGAGCAATTACTGTAGTATTCAATCAAAGATTATTATTTCTGAGTATTTAGTTTTTCTCTGTTATATCTATTATCTTTTCAAGAAAACTTCTTTTCATTATTTCCAGTAGCTCTAAGTGAATTTCTTTAACGCCATCGTTTTCTGTTTTCACTTCAAAATAAAAGAAAGCTGCAATACATCTTATTGGGGGTAACACCTATGGAAAAAAAATTAAATTGATCGATTAAAAAATTTAAAATAAAAGTACAACAATCAAAACCATCATAGCAACAGTTATAACAACAGAAAATGTCTTTTAAAGTACCTTGTTAGTTTTTTGGTGTTTCTAAAAACATATTTTCTATATTAAACGTTCCAATGGTTTCAGAAATTAAAAATAATCGGTGATGGTCAATGATTCAAACAAAAATTGTACACACCATGATACACACAATTATGCGTGTATTTCGCTATAAAATACCGTATCAAACAAGTCTGAAGTTTTTTCATGGATTTGAGAAAGGTGACAGAGGTGGTTTCCAAAATGTTATCTAATGGGTGTCGATTTTCATTGGGTATTCTTATTTTTGTTTCAAAATAAATAGTTTAGAAATAAGAACTGAACATTTCTGAAAGAATTATTTATTTTCCCCTCATAGTTTAGATCCATTCATCTTATATTCGATTAAAAAAGATTTTTTATGAATAAATTTATTCGTTTATGAAAGTCCAGTGAGTCGAAACCCATTCACAATAAACACGATTTGTAATTCAATACCGAGTAGCACTATTTCGATTCGCCTAGGTCTCATCAGTGGAGCTAGGTTTTGTTTTTGAACTCTGGTTTCGTCTAGTTCATCTCTGAAATTAGCGGAATGAATATTCTATCTATCCAATTGATGGCATTTCCATAACAGAAAACCTTCACTTACCCTACCCGGGCATATCCTTCAAAAACATTTAAATCCAGCAAAGCAATTTGGTTCAGCCCAGTACCATTGATAAGATCTGATGTTGGATCTTTGTAGATGAGAATTAGATGTCTTAGCGCCACAGTTAATTATTTAATATGAGGCGAAAATGATTTCGTGAAATTGAAAGAAAAAAACAAGGATTGTTTTGTACTGACATTGGTTTTACAGATCATTCGTCATAACTCAAGATAATCAATTCAGAAGAACTCTATTTCAAAAGAAAATTTTCAAAAAAAGAAAACAGTTTACACTCTTCGTAATATTGAACGCATAGAAACCGTTGATAAGATGAAATGGCAAGATACGATTCACTAAAAAGAAAATTGCTAGTTTTAGAGTCGAAATAAATATGTAATCTCATATTGCCACATATCGACTTCAACAAAAAATTTTGGAAATCTGTCTTTTTGTCATCAGTGGAACTTAGTGTGATTCACAAAACAGTTGTAATTATTTAATATCATTCAAATTGTATAATCGATATAGTTATTGATTTGATTTATTCTCCGGGCTGATGAACCGTGTTCGAAGGCCAAACGTTTTGTCTACTACTGCGGCAGGTATCAGTAGTATATGTGTTGACTATGAGAACGAAAGTTTAATCTCATAGTCTCAGCAACGACCGGCCGGACAATTATTGCTGGACATATTCCTTGTTAATATCATTGGATGCGTCTTTATTGTATGGTCGATCCCTCCAACGTTTGTTGGACCCATACCAAAATATACCTAGCCTTTGCCGAGTTATAAAGTTATAACTCTTCGAAACTAATATGGGGGCAATTTCGTCTTGAACCATTTCATAAATGTTTTGCCGTTAACCAGCTATCGCACCCCTACAAACGACAACCCTCAGAAGTCATAACTTGTGCGAGCTAAGGACTAACGAGGTCTTACCTTTCAACGTGTGATTCCGAACAAGGTTGGACGATATCAAGTGAAAATCGAGCGTTCAGACTAGGGCTTGAACCACCAACCAATACGGCAGTCAATTCGAATGGGTGAACAAAGCACCCACGTCGAATCGTCTCGGCTACCGACCATATCATACAAGTCCATAGAAAACATGGTTTAGTATCTTTGGGAGTTCATCATATTGAATTTGGATTCCCCATTTCGTATGGTTCGTCATATTGCACTTAGAGTGATGTAATATTTTTCATATTCTTTCCAGCAAACACTTTTATTTAAAAGGGTTGCACAAAATAACAGTCGCAAATCTTGTGTGATCTGTCATATTGGGTTCAAAATGATATAATGTTATTTTCTAAATGTTTTTCAGAAAATGTTTTTATTTGATACAAATGTCACGGGGGTGCATAAAAAACTATTTCGTCATACTGTGCAGTCTGTCTGTTTAAATATGTTTTTCCGTTAATCAGCTGTTGCCCCAATACGAACGACAACTCTCAGAAGTTGAAAAACTTGTGCGAGCTAAGGACTAACGAGGTCTTATCTTTTAACGTGTGATTCATAACACGGTTGCAGAATCATCCCAGCTTCCCAGTCTGCCATATTAAATGGAGAATAACGTAAATTATTTAACCATGCATTGTCATTTGAGTTAAACAAGTTTGTAAAATTTCGTTGGAGGATACATAACTACTTTAAAATTAACTTGAGAGATTTGATCCGAACTAACATACCAACATACGAGTATATACAAACAATGCAATTTGAATAAAAGCTTGCATATTTCCCATCACTAATGGGAAATAGCAAGTACTGCATTAATTATTCTTATAGAAATATTGTTTTGAACAATTCATTACAAAATAGTTTTACCGTGAATCAGCTGTTACCTTGAAATCAAATGATAAAAAGTATTACATGGAAATGAACAAATATCTCTCACAACTGAGCGTCATTTAGATCAGCTTTAGACCACCAAATTCTCATTTTTCAATAGTTTTTTGCTGAAAACATCGTCAAAATAACAAATACAATAAACAGAGACCATTTCATAATATTAGTCACTTGAAAAGATGATTCTTCAAATGTAACAATAGTTTCATCGCAATATTGGGGATAAACGTGAAGGAAATAATGGTTTTCATTTTGATTTCTTTGATGTTTTGGTAATTTGTTACTTACAGGTGTAGTGTTGAAAATGTGTATTGTTTTGATACTTTCGTATTGTCAACTGAAAATTCAGCACAAACATATTTCACTTATAGTTTTTTGAAATTAGATGCAACATGTTTGACCGATTTTTGCAGCATATTTGAGTAACATCATGAAGAAATGCCCTCAAAATAAAATAAAATTATGAAAAATCAAAATATTCACTTTGATGAAAGAATAAACTTAAAAAGTTGTTCAATTAAATTTGGAATAAAAATTGAAATAAAAACTGGTATATGGGTATTATAATTGACATCGAAACTATTTTCATCCCTCACATTTTCAAAATTCTTTGAAAACCAAATTTCATATCATCCTGTAAAACAAAATCAAATATGATTTATCTCTAGCTATAATTTCAGGCATCATTTTTCAAACACTAATATAAAGCATCGATATGATACTAACTTCATAAAATTCAGAATTCTTTCAATCAGAATATTGTTGTTCTTGTTCAAATACTAGATTGGGGAACCAGTTAGCAGAAATTTCGAAGTATTCTTCAACAACCACCCCTTGAATATACGCTATTATAAAATGTATCCGCTATGGCACCTTTTATGAAATATGATACAGGTAACGAAATAATTTCAACTAGCATATGGTTTAAAAAACATTTGGGAACGGTTCATGTAGAACATAATCTCTGAAAGTTAACAAGGGTGTATTATTTATGACAAATAAAGAAGAGGAATACTTTTAAAGTTTACTTTTTGTCTTTCTTTTCTCGCTCAAAACTGTTTTTGTTAGAATTCATACCTTTTGTTATGTAATTTATGTTTATAATTATATATACTATACAGATATACAGAAACGAAACAGTATCAATATTTCAGAAAAACGCAAGGACCTGTTGAGTTTGTTCGAAGAAAGATACTCATTTCAGGTATTTTTGACTCCACCACTTCCATTTTCAGTCGAAGACAATATCTTC
>WOGP01004144.1:0-14336 GCA_015342065.1 Leptinotarsa undecemlineata | reverse complement strand
AAACCAATTGCCGCTAGACAATAAGTATTTTTGATACTATTGTTAATTTACCTAATAAAGAATGTTACGCGTTCCTTTATTAGCACACACACAACTACTGTATTTTTGTCCACCCTGTACCAATTGGAATCAACATGTGATACATTTTTGGAATCAGCTCAGCTAAAGTAATCCAAAAATTGAGACAAAATGGGGGTGTTCCATTTAAAAAAATGACCGTGACGTCATTACTCGAACGTAATTCACCCTGTGTATTAGATTATTATTTTAAAATACGGTAAATTAACATCAAAGATCGACGTGTTTCAGAATTACTTCTTGAAATGACCTGTTTAGGTAAAAATGAATTTGTTCCATACTTTACGGACACAGTGTATAAATGTACTATTTATCAACATAAATGTATCATTATCATTATTATTATGAAATGAAAAGTAATTTAGAAGATATTTTCCGTATATAAGAGATACGATACAAGAAAGAACATAGTACCAAAACATATCGAGCACAGAGAAGGTTGGGTCGAAGGCCTTTAATCATATTGCCTTACACTCATACTGTTTTCTATCTAAAAATATAAAAACGAGTCACACATTCCTCAATTCAAGAAACCGATTCAATTCTGGCTCAAAAATTTGCAAAATAGTATCAATAATTCACTATTAGAACAACCTAAGGTAATCGATGAAAATAGGTATTTATATTAACATATTGAAGAAGAAAGTACCTAATACAATGAATTTATATGTGACTTTTTTTATACCTACTCATTTTATTCATTACAGATCATGAAATTGTAAAACAATGAAAATTTTTTGGTGTTCCGGGGCGACTTCATTGATTTCAGTGGTGCCTTTGCTTTTTCAGCTGCAGGAAAACCCAGAAAACCCTGCAGCACCATATCATTTGAAGGTTCTGATCTGCCAATGTCCTCTGTTTTATAAAACAAAATGTGAGGTGTCTCCAGAGGATCCAATAAATTCAAGACTAGAACACTTAGTGACACGACTATCGTGAAACTCAAACCATTCGATTTCGTCTCTGACCAATATGTAATAATGACCAGATTCAACGCCAGAACCACAATGAACAATGACTGCATGAAGATTATAATAGTGGTTCGCTAAATTGAAGTGTTCATTTATTCGGAACCTTCGTAAGAGTTTAGTGCTTCCGTCAGCGGTTGAGTCATGTTTGAAGGTCATTAGGGCTATTATTACATTGACTGGTGCCTCAGCTAAACTTGTTTTCTTATAACAGTTAGTTAGTTTGGCGCATGTTTGGCAAAACGATCATCACCTGTTAAAAGTTTCATTTTCTGATGATTTAATAATAAACTTTGCACGGACTGGTTATCAGTCACATAAGGAAATGCTATTCAAAGTTCCAGAAAATCACAATCGTTTTGCTACCTCTTGAACATCTTCTACAAAGTAAACAAGTGAGGATTTTTCCAGCAAAAGATCTACAAACATAAGACGAGATAGACTGTAGGGAATTATTCAATCCAGAGTCGTCAGGAGTATTGATTCTGCTATTTTTTTGCTCATGAAGAGTATTCAAAAAGAACCCCAAGAATTCGAAGCAATCCTCTTGTTGTCCTAACGAGTATATTTATATGTACAGTGTGTAACAACGAAAACTCATTAGAGCCGTTTTTGAATATAAAAAGTAAGATTTTTAAAAAATGCTCGGACATGTCGATTTTTAATCAAACCTTTCAGACTGATCAGATTTTTTGAAGTGCGCACCCCTTCGAGAGGGGTGCGTCCGACGATCCTTATTTAGATAGGGAAAGTAGGTCGAGTGGCACCTTGTTTTAAAGGACATTTGAATACCTTCACAACCCTGTTAAAAGAAAATTTTTGTAACGATTAGTTTTCGAGATAATTTGAAGTTAATATTGCCATGTTAATAATACATTAGACAGGCCACTCGGTAATTTGTATGTCTAAATAAAAATATTCTGGAGCAGCTCTTCTTATCAGTTTTTTGTTAAATGAAATCCCTTTTTTGAAATCAATACCCACTCCTCTTCTTCCAGTTTTCATTAGTACTTCGTTCGATTATTTTGTTTAAACGGGTCGTGATTATTATTTGTTTAAAAATGCCTTACACTACACTACTGCTGAAAGGGTTTCAGTTATTGCTTTATTTTTTGGTAACGACTGAAATGCTAATAGAACATCAATTTTATTCAACGAGCAGAACCCTGATAAACACCTAAGCAGAAATCACGTTCTGGATTTGGTCACAAAATTCAGGGAGACAGGTTCGGTTTTAAATAAGATAAGAAATGTACAGAGAAGGGTAGTGAATGACGATAATGCTATTGGAGTGATTGGTCAACTCATCACCAATCCCAGGTTAAGTATCAGCAATGGCCGGAAAAGCCACGTGAGCGCATGGACAATCCTTAAAAACCACAAATTCCATCCTTACAAAATTAAACTTGTTCATGAACTCAATAAGGATAATTTTGACCGAAGACAGGAGTTTTGTGACGGCATGAGTGAGAGATTAATGCATGAACCTGAGCTGCTTTGTAACATGTTTTTCGGACGAAAGCTGATTTTATTTAAATGATTGCGTCACTCGTCACAATTGCCGTTATTGGTCGGATGAAAACCCAAGACAATACACAAAAATACATACCCAACATCCCCAAAAGTTGAATGTCTGGGCCGCCATATTAGACAATCATATCATAGGTCCATTTTTCATTAATGGAAATTTAATCGGTGATTCTTATTTACAACTTCTTGAAGAGGCAATACAACCTCGTATAGTTGAAATATTTGAACAGGATCCAAGATGTCAAGATGAATATATCCATTTTCAACAAGACGGTGCACCACCCCATTATGCCCAGCAGGTTCGAAATTTTTTGAATAATCATTTTGAAAGACAATAAATTGGCAGAAAAGGTCCAATTGAATGGCCAGCGTGATTACCAGATTTAACAACACTGGACTACTTTTTGTGGAGATATTTAAAGTCCACAGTTTATGCTACACAGCCAGCCAATTTGGATGAATTACGTCGTAGAGTTATTGATGAATGCCGAGCTATAACTCCTGAGATGTTGAATAATGTAAGAGCAATTTTCGAACAAAATTTTTATCGTTGCATGGAGCAGAATGGCACATATTTTGAACATTTACTCTACACTTCTTATGTGAATTACCCTTGCTCGGTGTGCTCTGTGTGTGCTCTGAAAACAATTATTGGAATTTATTAACTCTGAAACAGTTTTTTAACTTTTCTGTATCATCAGCAGTCAAGGAAATCAGCAGGTTGTATTCGTTGTATAGGTAAGTTTTTAGTATGATTCATTTTTTTATCAGAAGCATAAAATATCCACGTCAAAAGGCAACCTTCATAAGGAGGTACCACTCAATTTACCTAAAACTAATCGTTACAAAAATTTTCTTTTAACAGAGTTGTAAAAGTATTCGAAAGACCTTTAGAACAAGGTACCACTCGATCTACTTTCCCTATTCAAATAAGGGTCGTCGAACGTACTCCTCCGAGGGGGTGCGACTACAAAAAATCTGATACATCTGAAAGGTGTCCCCTTTTAATTAGAAATCGACGTGCCCGAGCTTTTTTTAAAAATCTCACTTTTCATATTTAAAAACGGCTCTGTTAAGTTTTCGTTGTTTCACCCTGTATATGTGTATACGTGTATGTGAAATAATTTAATACTACATCTATTATATAATCACTTATAATCACTGTTACTTAATAAAGTTTTCGTTTTTTATTTTTCAGTTTGATACTGTTTTATTTTCATTCTGCATTTTCGCTTTCTTTCAACAGAAAAATTAGGAATTTCATCAATCTCTAACAAATATTATCCATTTTGCATTCAAAATACCTCTGTTACAATAAATTCAATTTCTTCATCGAGTGTAGAGAAATTTAAAATCCCTACACACGAATCTGTGAATGATTTCATTAGGGCTTTTTTCAATTCCGTTTTCAAAATATTATAAATAGCAGATGAATGTAAATGCAACAAATGATAAAAAAGTTTCATTCAATCAAAACACGTGACTTCTATCGAAAAAAATAATAATGCAGAGTACTTGATTACAAACTTCACGATTAGTTGTGGAGTCCGAATCAAATTATATTGTTAGTGCCAATTCCATTTCAAGCTTGAATGCCCACGTAGGTAGAAGTAAGTTAGGAAATTCCAAAACTGGTTCTTGTTCAACAAGCTAAGACGGGATAACTTCGATAAACTTCTTTTAGAGAGATTGCTATTCGAATTTCATCTCGACAATTGCGTGTCGTGGTCTGCGGAAAAAATACTACGGAATGGAATTGATTCAGTTTGGAAACCTCGATATTTCGATTTATGTAATAGGTCAGTAGCCGGGCGGTGCGACGTGGGTGCTTTGTTCACTTACTCAAATCGACCGCCTTGTAGATCGCTGTTTCAAGCCCGAGGCTGAACGATCGATTTTCACTTACTATCGTCCAACCCGTGTTAGGAATCACACGGTAAAAGGTGAGACCTCGTTATTCCTTGGCTCGCACAAGTTTCATATACTTTTTATACCTCGGCTTATAGTTTTAACCACAGTAACCACAGGATAGAATTTGCCCGTTACTTCGCATCAATTGTTGAATATAGCTAACTCAACCGCGTGGAGTCCGATCCCACGGGTTTATCTGAATGAAAATTAGCCTGTTACTTTTAAATAATGCATATTTTTAATAGTAGAAATAGAATTGCAATCGGTTCAGTAGTTTCTTAGTTTATCAATCATGGTTGATTCGCCCTGGCTTCCCGAAGGTAAACTGATAGAACGTAGACTTTATTTGTACCAATAAAACATTATAACAATTCCTTACATCAACATCTTAATGGAGACCATCCACAGCAAAGACTCTGCGGCTGGCCATGTATGATAGGATTATTTTCATAACCCAGTTATAATGGCATTTACAAATATTTTATGGGAAATTTATTTGAATTCATCTTTGCATCCGTACAAAAACGAATTTTTTTTAAACTACTAAATCGACTCTAATAATCATCCAGAAATAACTTATAGTATTTTTCATTCCGATATCCCCAAATGATTGTGTTCTACGCGGGTCATTGATAATTATAATTATATTGGTCTTTATTGGATGAAATAGGATATAACAATAAAAAGGGGAAGTTCAAAACTGCAATGTAGAACACTACAGGTTTATTCTACTACTTAACCTCCATAGCCAATCATGAGAACTGGCAACAAAAATATAACAAATACAAAAAACAAAAATAAAAGAAAGGGAACTACCTGAAAACCTGATACAGATCAGCAGTCGAATAACAACAAAAAAGAAATATACACGTGGATAAACTATTTAGTAGTCAAGTTTGTTTACCTATTAGGTCGTTTTTTAATTTTTGCCTGAAAATACCAATTTTGACAACGTTTTAAATAGAGGAAAGTTTATTGATAAGTGTACGAAGTTTAAAATACATCTGTCCGTTTAAAGTTACTCAAAATCGTTACTAAAGGAGTCGATTACAAACAAATATACATGTAGCTTGTAAAAAGAGCTTTTAGAACTCCATCATGGCCCAGCTCACTAGATCTGCGTTCGTTAGGAGACAGTGAGAGTAAGAGACGAGAGAGAAAGAAAGAAAGTCTCTTCCTAGATTTGACAAGCCGTACAAATGAAGCTAATATAAGCGTGTTGAAAAGTAGAATTTGTATTAATCTTTGGTAATAATTATAAAACCCATCGAAAATCAGGTGGAATATTCAACAACAGACATTCAGAAAAAAATATACACCATACATCGGTAATGGGAATTATGGAAAAATCAAATCATGTAGAAATATTCAGACACAAACGTCAAAAACATATTGCAGGTGTGCAGATGAAGTTAATTGTAATGTTATCTGCAGTGGACAAATCTAATTTTGGAAAACATTTTCAAAGAGAACAATATTCATCCACATATACCAAAATATATTCATACGTTGAAATTTGGAGACTACGACAGACGACTAGAATTTTGTATACTTATCTAAGGAAAGCCAGCTTGGTCTCCAGATTCGATCCCATTAGATTTTTCCTTCTGGAGTTACTCAAAAAATGTATGTTAACAGTCAAATGATCTACGTTTATGAATACGTAGATCATTTGGAAACAGCTATTACGAAAATAATTCAGGGTATAATTCCGAATATAATTAGAAATGTATTGAGAGAATTTTTTTTTAGAACGAACACTTGTATTGTTGAGAAGAGGAATACGTTGAATCGATAGTGAATTATTGATAAAGTATCACTCGCTTGTTACGAAATTAACATTATAAGCACTCTATTTATGTATACTCTGTCCATCTGCTCCAAAACATTATCATGCATAGTGCACGTGATCTCTCAGATAAGGCTGCTTGTACAGAGTCGCACTAAAAAACAACCGATTTTTTTAATGATATGCGGCTGGGTATAGGAACATTATTCAAGTGGAGTGTAGGGACACAAATTAATAGTTTCTTCAGTCGTATCAGTACTTGACATTTCAAAGAATCTAAGACAGTATGTGCACACACCAGCAAGAGGAGTCTTGTTTATTCCACCCAAGAGATGCAAATATGCGTGGTGATCATGCTTTGATTACTCACCCATCTTTGTTTGGGTTGTTTTACTTGTTGGATGGATATATTTCAGTTGATAATTATCGTTGAAAAAATTATTCTGTTATGTATCATTTATTTTAATGTATAATCGAAATTATTCAACATAGAGGTTGAGTGATGCGGAGGTTATCATATTTGCAACAAATAAAGAGATGACAGATGAAAGTTTTTGACAGTTTCTAAAATGAGTTCTCTCTACTGTTAATATTTCCTAAGAAACTTTGTATATGACTGAAAAATTTCGATATCTGAAGGTTTCATTTGAGGTTTGAGACCATGCAGAACTTTTCATCAGATATAACTTATTTTCGTGAAATTATTAATGAAAAAGTTTTCCATATAGTGCGACCTCAAGCAGACACACTTGTTCGTATATATATCATGGATAGCTAGCTATAAAGTTTTGCACATTACTTATTGTATGTAGGTTAGTGGTTGTGTTTCATAAGTTTTTTCAGTGGGGGTGTTAAGAAGAAATATGTAGTTAATTAGTGAATTATTTTCAACAGGAAAGTCTTTTCAACCTATTATCACTCCATCTAAAAACTCCTGAGTTTTCAAATAAACTAATTCACTGCAAGACAACTCTATCATTTCTCCTTTGGCAAGTCAATTCTGAACCCTCTTGATAAGAAAATTTTGTACAAACAAATACGGTTCATGGTGGTAATTTTTATGACCTCTAGTTCTTTATTATTAGACAGGAACAAAAAATTATTATATAATTTGGTGAAAGAACAGGACACTTATTTAGCATTTTGGCGAGAGCGAGGTGAAAATTCAGTTGCCTCTTTCAAATCTTTTCATATTTTCGAAATGTACATATACAGATATACAGGATGTCCCATATAAAACTCCGCGGGTAAATATCTTGAAAATGAAAAAAAAATCCATATTTCCTGAAAGCAGATAATTTTATTGTCAAAAGGTCCTCTTATTCACGTAGAGATCCAGCACTAGGCGTCATCTGTTATGGCGTCGCGCCACCGACGTATTTTGTCAAAAAACAAATTCCATCCATATAAAATACACTTGGTTCAAGGACTACATCCAGGTAATAATCTTCATGTTTCATTTTTAATAACCAAAAATTAATATATATCCCATATTCAGGAGATGTTGATAGAAAATTGAACTTCATTGCATGGTTGTCCACCCGTATTCATGATGATGGTCAGTTTCTGAAAAAAATATTATGGAGTGATGGAAGCTGTTTCCATAACAACGCTATAATAAATAAATAAAACTGTCACTATTCGTCTGACGTGAACCCTCATTGTGTGCAAGAAACGAGATTTCAGTTTGTGTGGGGGGTTAATGTTTGGTGCGGAATCATTGATGGTTATTTGACCTCATTTTTTTGAAGTAACTCTCAATGGGGAGAGGTACATAGTTTTTCTACAACATGTGTTGCCGAATCTTTTGGAGAATTTACTACCACAAACTCGACTGAATATGTGGTTTCAACAAGATGGAGCACCTCCACATAATAATAGAATAGTTACCCAATATTTGGATGATACTTTGAATGAGAAATGGATTGGAAATAAGGGACCAATACCATAGCCAGCTCAAAGTCCAGATATTACTCAACTAAATTTTTTTTGTGGGGATATATCAAAGACTTAGTTCATATGCGACGTTCACAAAATGTAGAGAATTTAAAATATAGAATAACAAATGTTTGTGCTTCCATAATGCGGGAGACGCTTTTAGCTGGCAGGACTCGGTAATCACTAAAAAGATGAAATATGTGTATTCTACGTGAAGGGAGGCAGTTCGAACACTTACTAAAATGATTATTGTTTCCTCAAATTGATTGATTGATCATTATGTTAGTCGAGTTTTAGTCAAAGTAACATATTTTTTGGTAATTTGAAACATTTATTTCAATTTGTACAGGAATATGCAACTAGATAAAATTGGACAGACCATGAAATTATAAATGATGTATTCGTTTTATTAAAACTCGTATTATTGCATTCATTTTGACTTATTCATGGCCCTTTTTATAATACGCAATTGAATTGCTTTTTTCATCAGTATTCAAGGAAAACTACAAGTGGGCTATATGGCTGAATTCATAATTCAATGCAGAATCGAAAAACGAATGGGAAAGTCTAGGTTAACATTAAAAAAAATTAGCGTCGGTGTCGCGACGCCCTAACAGATGACGCCTAGTGCTGGATCTCTACGTAAATAAATGGACCTTTTGACACCAAAATTATCTGCTTTCATGAAGTATGGATATTCTTTTTCATTTTTCATTTTTATATTCAATTAATTGATGAATGTAGCCGTTACTACGTGGTAGGAAATCATAATGAAGAAAAGAGAAATGAATATTTCTGTTATTTACCACTTTTATTTGTAACTAACGTCAACTGCAGTTTCGTCCTATATGGATATTTTCAAACTTATACAATGAACAGTTTATTGTATTGTAAACAGTTTATTGTATAGGTTCGTGAATGTCCGTATAGGACGAAACTGCAGTAACGTCAGTTACAAGTAAAAGTGGCAAAAAACATAGAAAGTTTCATTTCTCTTTTCTTCAAATATATATTAATTTTATTTCATGTGAAATCAGTAAACGAATGTATAATTTGGCGAAAGAACAACGACACTTAGTTACTGTTTTGGCGAAAGTGTGCTGAATATTTCGTTGTACCTCTCATTTCTTTGATATTTCCGAAATATACATGAACAGTTATCTATTCATTTGATCCAGAGAATCTAAATATCATTAGGGACAGAAACAATACTAGTGAATGCATATCGATTGCACTGCAAGTTTTTTGGTACATAAATAAAACTTCAAATATACATTGTGATAATTTAATAAGTGTCTGTTCTATTTTAGGAAGAGGATTTCACGATGAATAAAAGTTATTGAAGCGAAATTGTTAGAGTTAGAAAGAGTTCTGTACCTAAAAAAGTATAGTAATATACAATGTATATTTGAAGGTAATTGAACCAAAAAACATGAATTCAAACCATTTTGAATCATAATTTTGTCTCTTTCTTATGAAAGTAAAATTTTTGGAACATAATGAATTATTGAATATCTGTGAATGTACGTTTCACAGTTATCAAAATATTTGAAAAGTGCAAGTTTTTAACTAGCTTCCGCCAAAAGTCGAAGCGTTACCAGGTTCTTTCGCCAAAATATAAACTAGTTTTTTGACATTGGTTATGGAAAAATGAAAGTATTCGATTTCATTGAAAATACCACACCAAAATCCATATTCGTTAATCATATGACGATTTATCAAAATATTGACTGATATAATGGACTGATAAGTGTTAGGTACTTGTGTTTATTCCTAATATAAACTGAATCATTTATACTTTTGCACTATCTATTTTCAATTTCTAGATGAAACACCACCACATTCATAGTAATCGTTTCTTATACTTCAACGTCATTCAACCGGTCGAATATGCTTTTATTTCATGATATGAGTTTCTTATGATTATTTTTCGACAATACCTAATTGATTCAGGTAATTACTGATCGATATATATCGAAAGTTGGAAGTTTCATACTTTAGTTTTGACTGGACGTATTATTTCCGAAAACAACTCCGTATTTTCATAAACTACATCTCTCGATTGGATCTCCATATACTTTATTTAAAAAATATATCACGACATGTTTTATACTGTCGAAGAATCTACTGCGTTAGCGATACCTGTCGTGATATATTTTTCAAATAAAGTCTGTGGAGATGAAATCGTGAGGTGTAGTTTATGACATTACCATGGATCCTCATCAAGTAATGGCTGAGTCGATCAGACAATCCGTATTTGTTCAATAAAATTGGCCATGAATTGAAAACAAATGGATTGGTCAGAAACTAGAAGGGTTTAGCTCTAGTTTTACTCAATAACTTGTTTGTATTGAAACCTCAGAGAAACAGAATGATATTTTTCGTTTGATGACAGTTGTCGAAACTTGACTTTACTGTTTTTTCGTCTTGATTCATGTTTTTTGTATTGATTTTTACTATTCGTGGTTCGAAGGTTATCTGATATGAGCCCAATTTTGGTTTCAGTTCAAGAAAAGAAATTTTTACCAATTTTCAACCGTTTACTTTTGATGTTGGAGAAGCTAGTTGAGGCGGTCTTACTGTTTCATCCAAAACCCTTAAATGCTTACACCTGTGTATTCCAGGAGTTGTCGTTTCACTTGAGCAATGGAATGATCTTTTCTATCACTAGTATTTTTTTAACAAATTTTTTTATTTTTCAATATTTTAGGTTGCGTAATTTTTCAAATTAAACTTCTGGTTACAACTATGGAAGTTGATACGCGTTATTTGTGATAATCTAGAAAGGGAAAAATCCTTTTTCCTTCGTTGATATCTGGTCTGGTAAAAAATGTTGGAAAATAATTCCACTTTCTGCTTCGATAAGTTTGTTGGGGCTTCAAATGCCATATTGTGCCAATATGTCTTGGCACAATTATGTCGCTGTAACTGCAAAGGCTGCTTCTCAAAAGCTTGAAACACTGTTCCGAACTAGAAAACTATACACACCTCAGCCATTTTTCATGTTTTTTAACGCTCAGATCAGAACTTCTTTGAAGTATTGTTCACATGTATGGAGCTCTGCCCCCAAAAATACCCTGAAGTTGCTGAATTCTATCCAGAAAAAAGTCATTTACCTGATTGGAGACGCAAACATCACGGTCAACCTTGATAGCCTGGAACATCAGAAAAACGTTGGAGATTTGTCTCTCTTCTATAGAAACTTTCACGGGAGGTATTCAAGTGACTTAGCGCATTCGATTCCACCAAGAGCGGTAGATATCATGAATACGACGGACTGTGGCTGCTCACCGTTTTTGAGGTTCAACTCAGAGCACCTCGAACTTCACTGTCCAAGAACTCTTTCATTTGGAGAACTGCGTTTTCTTGGAAAGAACTTCCTGAAGTTAATCTCCAGCGATTCAAATCCAATGTGAATTGCTACTTTCGCACAGGCACCGCTCTGAGAGCACCATAAGGATATTCCTGTGATGCACAGTAAAAATAAAAATCTCGAAACATTATTTCGATTTAAAGAAATCTTGCTCTCCTATATTCATGAAGAAATATTTTTTTAAACTGAGAAACATATTCTCTCGAATTGAATTTGAATAAACGCTTCTGTTAGGTAAAAAAAATATTCCACCAAGATTATGCATACATTTCAATAGAAATAATCACATTAGCTCAAGAGAAGTAAGTATGCATTCTTTAGTCTGAGCAAAATTAATCTCGAAGCAAAACTGTTTTGGGTTTTGAAAGAATGATATGTTTACTTGGAACATCATTTGAATGTCTTCGTATGAGAAATTAATTGTTTGCCTTTGAAGAGAAACAGTTTTAATTGAAACGCTTCTGTTTGTATAAATCACCTAAACTCATTTACTTCATCAAATATGAACTTATGCTTCTGTTTATAAACTGTCCTTCTCATTTGGATGTATTTAGTTACTTGAATCCAAAGTATCTCATCTGTAATATGAACAGCTATACGTGGTGAGGAAAAAAACTAAATGATACATTACATATGTTCATTACCCAATTGTTGTTCGCATGGGAATGACAACCCTCGAAATTTTAAACTTGTCTGAGGTCTTATTATTTAACATACGATTTCTAGCAAGTTGAAAGATGCTTAAACATTATTTGATCAGGAATAAATAAGCAATTGAACATATATAGGTACCTCAAATTCCTTTGAAGTGGACAGAAGTCTATACAGAAAAATAACCTTTCAAAATAATAATTTCGGAACCGTTATAGGAATTCAAGGTGTCGAGTGAGTATTACATGAGGATTAATGAAAAATATATAAAGTGTTTCATTAAAAACATGTAACTCATAATCATACAAACAAACATAAAGGAATATGATTCGCTAATTAAATAACAGCATTCACTGTTTTCACGTTTTTGGAAATTCATTTTTCATCTCTAGTGAGTTTGGTAATATTTCTACCTATTTCTTATATTCTTAAAGGAAATCTATCGAATAATTTCAAGCTAAGTAGGATATATTCAATTTGTTCGCAAAGAATAACGTAAAAGTTTTTCTGAAGTGATTACAGGAAGCAAAGACGTTTAGGAATTCAACAAATATTTACATGTTGAAATCATAAAGTGGCTGTCACATATAGAAGCTTTTTATACCTAATGGTGACTATTTTGGTATTTTTCATATAATTATTCATTGTTGAATCAATAAGTACCTCTATCTTTCAATGAAAAATGAATTCGGTCTAAGAGAAAATAAAATTTTATTTAGAGAAAATGCTTTTATTTGAAACAAGATAAAATGTATGTTAAAAACAAACGATTGGCAAATTTGAACCAACGTAGAGGATTTATCAGTTAGAATTCAGTGTAATAATATACACTTGCAGAGCTCGGCAAATATAATAATACACGTGTGAAAAATTACGGAGCATTGGTATAATTTTCGCAAAATGAAGGCAAAATTAAGAGTAGCCGTCATAGTTTACCACTTTCTCTTCGGTACTACGTACCGGTACTATGCGGTACTTCCTGATATAGCGGAGTTTTATTTTATTTTTATTATATTATGTAGTTTTTATTATATTATAATACTTACCCATGAAAATATCTTGCAACTATCAAGACCCCAGTCTTGTAAAATATGTTCCATTATGGTAGATACAAAATAATCGGAAATAAATTCCCCGCTGCCCTCCTGCCATTTCATTCCTGCCCTGTTCATTCTATACAAAATTCCTGTTATTTTCAGTCGATCATAATATAGTTTTGAACGTAGATTCCCAAAACTCTTGTTATAAAGGAATTTACTTATTTGAAGGGATACACTATCAAATTGAAACAAACACCATGTTTTCAGATCAAGTTGATATTGCTCTCCATTTGAAACAGTTCATTTTTCCTTTCAAATAGGTGGTGGATTTTGAGATGATATTATATTTTGTTGATTCAAAATAGTTCATCTTCGCAATGATATAATCAAACGAACGATGTCATTGAAAGGCCAAGAAATTTTATTTCTTTAATGAAAAAAGTGTGATTTTCTGGTGGAACATGGCGATGTTAGAATAAAGTAATAGTTTTTCCAATAGAGATAAAAATTTCAAAGCAACCTATGATCTTCTTTTGAAGAAACACTTTTAACTGTGTCCTTGTATTTTGTCCTTGAAAAAATATAGTAATAAAAGCGCAAATCAGTCACTTATTCACCTGTTTCTCCGTACTGGTGAGTCCTATGAAGCTGATATTTGATAAATAGATTTTTTTAGATCTCAGATCCGCAATAAGGAAGGATTTTTGAATATTTCTCACTGGAGAGCCATCCCTGGGAAAAAAAGGGGAGTGCAAACATATGAAAATTACTGCGTCACAGTTTCTCCATACTGCTATATTTTCAGAGGTTTGAATTTTGTATGTAGATTTGTTTTATATTGTAGATGTGCGATAACAATTTCTAAATATTCCAACTTGGGCGCTGCCTTGGGGACAATAGGGGAGCGTTTATATATAAAAATTATCTTTCCAACTATAAAAATTTTAGGAAAAAAAGTTTTTGGCTTTCTACTACTCCATCTTGATACAAAAAAAGAGGATAAGGGAATCTTCCAAAGAAAGGAAGGAAGTAATCAATTTGCAAATAAGTAACTCTAT
>WOGP01004143.1:0-14337 GCA_015342065.1 Leptinotarsa undecemlineata | reverse complement strand
GTGTATGATATAAATCAAAACGGAAAGTCCTCATCATTTTTGGTAACAAATTTTAGACTAGTTGTTGTCCATCGTTGCAATTGGCTGCTCCTAGCTGAAGAGGCCAACAGCCAGAAACACGCTATATATCAGCCACAGTCCCAAGTTTCAATGATATTACATGTATGTGTTTGTGAAAAATATAGTCATTTTGATAAATTGTTGAAGGTCAACTGAACTCATGTACATTTTGTTGCGTTCAAAAGATTTTTAGTACGCAGAATGGTTTTCAATTTCAGCAATCTACCCAAAGTGGGAAGAGTTATTTTCATTTCATGATTATATATCATGATTATATAACATGGTGTCTGGTGAATTCACCAAAGACGTTATACCAGTGGATTTCTCTATATCCATCAAACATAGTAATGATATTTTCAATTTTTCCCATCATTTACATTTGTCACTACAATTTTTTCCATAGTAATTTTACGCCATCTTAAAGTAGATAATCGAAGAAAAAACCGCCACTGTAAATTGTTTTGATTAATTTTTTTCGATATTTCAAGTTGAACATGAATTTTTTATGTTTAACATCAAAATAAATTGTTGAACTGAATATTCCAGCATGCTCAAATTACAAAAAGGTAAGTTTTTGTCAAATATCGTAGAAAATATTTTATTTTTGTAGAAAAAATTCAAAAACGAAAAAATCGAGTTATTTTATTTTTCTCTGAAAATTTTAATTTTGACCCGATACTACGAGTAGCTTAAATCGGTGAAATGGCATTTCAAACATAGAAATCCATGGAACAACTCCATTAGGCATTTCAAATAGTCCTATCATAAAACGATCACATTAATTCTTAGAAAATCAGTACCAGTTTTTTTGATAGAGGTACAAAAAATTGTGGAACTCTGCCAAAGAAAAAAAATCAATCAATGTGAAAAAAAACTCTTCACAAAGAAATGACTTTCAAACTGAAAGAAAATACCTTGAAACAACTATTTTCATATAAACATTGAGTTGCATGAAAGAAATAATATTTTGGATACATCTACTTTTGAATTAATGAAAACATTTCTTTCTCAGAAATTAAACACGTCTTTAAATAGAAAGCTTTCAATCAAATTATATGTAACTATTTTGGAAAATGTCGATAAGTAAAAACATTTTTGTCAATGTGATTCTGAATATAATGATTAGGCCGGTACATGAAAGTATCTTTCATCATTGTTAATTGACGCATGATACATACAAATATAATTCAAATTACCCTGTATAATTCGCAAATCAATATTTGCCTGCTGTTGTAATTAAAAGTGATATACAACAACTCATTATTCCCATTCTTTACATAGTAATTAATATTATTTCTTTCAAAAATACAAATGTTTATCAATATTATCATATGGATTTCGAGCAGTAAAATTTCGCGGGAGGTTGATAATCAGTTTATTTTGATAAGAGCTGTTTGTTTGGAAGGTAGTTTTTAGTTTCACCTAGACCTAGGAGAATGGTGGTTCTTTGGGAAAATGCCTTATTTTACAACAACGGCAATTTGTTCCAATATATTGCAACTATTACAGGTATATTGAACATGATTTATTGAGTTTGTAATATAGGAAGAATACATTCTATGTTGAGTGTTACAATAATCATCGATTTCCATTATATGTTGGGATTTTTTAAAAGTCATTAATTTTAGTGAATTCAAAATTTGTCCAAAATACGCCAATAAGCGCTATGTGAGTGTTTTACTCAATACTTCACAAAACCCTAACATGTGTCGCTATACAGTAGCTTCTTTAGGTATATTTGATAATATAATAATAATAATAATAACTTTATTCACAACGTATACAGATTAGAGTATAATTAAAACAAAATATGTGAACAAAGTGGTTTGACGATAAGAGCAGAGCTCTTGTTTCGCAAGAAGTTATAAAAAATGTGTAAGTACATAAATATTTCTATAAAACTAAGTATGGCCTTCATGAAGTATAAACTACAAAACTATTTTTTAAATTTGTGAATTTGGTGTTATAGTTAAGCAAATTATATTTCGGCTTACAAAAAGTAAGAAAAATATATAAAACCTTAGACAAATGTTACACGTTCTATAAGAATAAAATATTAATGTACAAATAGATAAAATCTTTGGCAATATGGATAAGCTTATGCATCTTACAATACAATATGATACAACTTTGGGATAAATTTGACTAAGACTAACTTATTTCACTCTAACAGACTTTTAAAAATTGTCTATCTTTTTCGAGAATGTATTTTCATATTTGTTTTTTGAATATTAATTTGGAATACGAATTTTTCATTTTGTGAGGTACGATGTTACATAATTTAGTTACCATGAAAGAATATGATCTTTGTGAAATTGACTTTTTAACAGTAGGATAGGTTAGTTGGTTGCGATGTCGTGTTTTATAGTCGTAATTTCGTGATGATGCTTTATTTTTGCTGAAATGATACTTCACGTTTGTACAATAGTAATATAATTGTCTCATATCCATAACTTCACATTCTTTATACAGGAGATTTGACGAGAAAATACAATAAAGTTTACTTAAGGGTTATATTACGAGTGCACCAAGTTCGATTAATCAAAAGAGTGTAAATCCATAATTTCAGAAATATGTTATAATATATTGTATATTTAATAATCTGATTTTATCTCGAAAAATATTTTTTACGAAAACATTCCTTTTAACAGCAAATGGGATTCACTGAAAAAAAATGTAGTGAATTTAAATAGTAATTGTGCAGTTTTGGCACTGAAATTATTGCTAAATTCCTTATCGTCCACATCATTGTGCAACTATAATGAAAAATTAGCAAGAATATCACTTCATTTTACAAAAAGTTGATAGTCTATTTTTTTTTACATTTATTTACATGAAGTGTCGACATTCTGAAATATTGATAATGTATGCATATGAATATTCTTGTCTAACTCCTGTTTTAATATAATTTGATTTTTTATTCGTTGATTATCAGAAAATAGGTTCACTGTATGAATTTGAATCATACTGCATTTTGTTGTTCATCTTGAACATTTACATTTTTATATTATTTTCATTTCAGTGGTGATTTATGGAATGTTAATTTTGTGCGCTACCCTTAATAAAAATAATACAAAAATCTACATACTACCTTTCATTATAAATTCATGTAACAATTTTAAAATGAAAATGTTATCATTCATTTCATAAAAAATGAAAGCACAAATAGTGAATAGCTATATTGAAAATTCAACATTTCGAAAATGTCAACGCACGTACAATTGAGTAGATCAATGTTTTTATCTCCGAAATGATCAATTCTCAAAAACTATGTAGTGTTAAGTATAAAACTTTATTTGGAAATGTTATTTCACAGAGAGATTAAAAACACTTGAACATATAGAAATGTTGATTCAGAGATACATTTCGTGGAGATAGAAATCTTGTGGAAAGATTCATGTTGGAGACCAACAAAAAGGGAAACCAATCTTGTCTAGTATAGGTTCTGACTTATCAGTGTTGTCTAAATCATCATATGAAGAGACATAAACTGTCAGAATTCAACAGACAACACTGATATGGAAGATGATAAAATATAAACAAAAAATGTTCTCGAAATTTGGTACAATTTCACTCTCATCATTGGACCTGAAATATCACCTTTAAACAGACTACTCAGCTTCGTTAGGAAGCTTATCTTATTTAGTGAAATTTGAATAGGTGCCAGACCCTCCTAAACTATTGCCCTATTTAGTGAGGTGATCACTCAGATAAAACACTAGTGCAGTAATATCTGATTGAAATCAACATACTTAGAGTGTTTATTACATTTTGATGTTCTAGGTACAATAACGTACAGAAAATGATTTAAAATTCTATAACTTCATTACTCAAATAATATTGATACTGCGAAAATATTCAGAAAAAAATTCAATTTCCAGGTGCCGTTTCCATCATGAGCTCAGGAATTAACCTCGGTTGGACGTCGCCTTACTTACCGAAAATTACATCAATCACCTCCACTATTCCCACTACCAGCGCACAAGGCTCATGGTGTGCAATCGCTCCCTTATTAGGCTCGCCCTTTGGAGCCTTAATCGCCGTCTACTTAGCAGATAAAATTGGAAGAAAATTCACCACTCTCCTCATGGCTCCAATAGTCTTCATTTGTTTCATATGCATCTCAATTGCAGATTCCATTTGGGTTATCACTATCTTGAGATTCATAATTGGGGCAACAGAAGGCGGCTCCTACACTGCTCTGCCGATGTATATTGGAGAAATTTCAAACCCTGAAATTAGAGGGTTTCTCACAGCAACTATTGCCATATTTGCTATCACAGGCACTCTCCTCATCAACATCATTGGCTCAATGATGGACATTTTCACGTCCAGTTTGGTATGTGCAATGATCCCAGTCATCCATTTCGCAGCCTTCGTTTTAATGCCTGAATCGCCTTATTATTACATCAAGAAGCACAACATGAAAGATGCAAGGCGGTCTTTGGAGATACTGAGAGGAACCTCCAATGTTGATAACGAAATGAACTCTCTGCGAATTGCAGTGAGTAGACAGGAAAGATCAGAGAAATCTGGAGTGTTGGATCTATTTACAGTTCCGAATATAAGGAAGGCTACCTATATTTTTCTCATTCTTTGTCTAACTAACAAGTTCAGTGGAAAAAACCCGTGTATGTTTTACACCGAGGCAATTTTCAAAGAAACTGGGAGCAATATCAATCCCACATTATCTGTTGTGGTATACTGCACCGTAGAATTGATTGCTGTTGCTTCAGCAACTTTTTTCATCGTGGACAGGTTCGGAAAGAGGAAACTTATGATAACTTCAACAGCTGGTTGCGCCATTTCAGTATTCATGCTTTCCCTCCATTTTTATTTGAAAGACTTCCATGTGGGAATTGTTGACAAACTCAACTGGTTGCCTATTACGGCGCTCACTTCCTACAACATATTTTTCAGTATTGGTTTGGCTTTCGGCCCAGTAACAGTTCTCAGTGAATTGTTTCCAACGAATATTAAAGCCAAAGCTCTAGGCATAGCGGATACGTTTTCAGTTTTGATGGGAGCTTTGGTATCAAAGATATTTCAAATCGCTTTGGATGAGTTCGAAACCATGTTTGTTCCGTTCTTCTTCTTCTCAATGTGCAGTTGTGTCGGTTTGATTTTTGTTATCAAATATGTGCCAGAGACCAAAGGAAAAACTCTTGAAGAAATACAGCAATATTTGATTGCAGGAAAAAACTAATAATGATAAAATATGCTCTGTGGTAAAGATCTCTCTATGGTAAAAAAATATCGATTCGAAAATACTGAAAAGTCTCTTTCACTCTATAACTCTGATGAAAAACATTTCGCAAGAGGACGATACAGCATTTCTAATCACTACTGAAATTGTGAGTTTGATTAATTTTTTTGTGAAATATCAAAATATCATTCTCTTTTTAGAATATTTCTACAAAATTGGTTTTTTATACATCTTAATTGTTATCAAATAAACTCTGACTGAAATACACTTATTTAACATACTCATAAAGTTATGTTTTCATCAGTACCTACTCTAACGTTTCCTTCATTATTCATCTCAGGAGATACTTCCTTCTGCAACTTGACACATCCCAAAGTGGGCGTCGACAGTCGTGTACTCATTCCGCTACACTATCGTATATTCCACAAGAAAAGATAAGCCTCTTAAAAATTCAAAAAATAATAAAATACGACACTGAAAAAGATTCATTACCGTCTTTCCATCATACCGACATCACTTGTTTCACTTTCTACATTCAATTCGATTGCCGATCGAAGTTTTCCAAGTACACAAAAAAAGCCGAAAGAAAATGGAGTGACTCGTAGCACGTCTGAACGTATCCTGAGTTAGTTTAATTTGTATAACACTATTTTCAGTTTTCTCTTTGCATAAATTTTGCATTTATTCATTTCAAAATTTTCTTGAATATTTTTCAAATGGCAATTTCGTGCCTAGTACCGACCTATATCAAAATAAATTCACTGATTTCATGAAACTATAGTTTAGGTTTAGAGTATAATTGGCAAATCTAATTTCTAATTCAAAAAAATCTGTTATTATCGAGTTTTTAAATCTTGAAATGTATTTGCATTGTCAACGTGTACCTCATCAGAAATTAAATAAGAAAAGTAAGGTGTTGCCAGCGTTTGGTTTTTTTGAAGTATTGTAAGACAAATCCACTATTATTATCTTCAAAAGTAAATATCACATTTGTACTCACTGGCAGCAGTAGTAAAAATATAATTTGAAGATAAAACCAGATGGTATCATTGTAATCAATAATGAAAAGGTAAGGTATGAGTGAAATATAATGCAAATGATTTGTACTTTTATA
Organism: Leptinotarsa undecemlineata; assembly: GCA_015342065.1. NCBI lineage: Eukaryota > Metazoa > Arthropoda > Insecta > Coleoptera > Chrysomelidae > Leptinotarsa > Leptinotarsa undecemlineata. The sequence continues at coordinate 7,957 of WOGP01004143.1, read as the reverse complement.
ATATAATTGTCGGGCATTATTTGGTAGGAGTATATTCTCTTCTAATTATTAAATTTTGGTGAAGAAAACACAAACTGTAAGGATTACCGAAATATTTAGCATTCAGTATGTAAAACTCAGAAATAATCTACACATACCGAATATTCTAAAGATTGAAAATAAAGGAATACTCGAGTTTACAGAGCCCAAAACAGATTCTCAGAAATATTTTTCCATACTGTTTATGGAGTACATAAAATATCGCAGGTAAATAGTAGAAGTTCACAATTTCTTTGTTCATGAAAATCTTAAAGTATTATTTAAATATTATATATCAAAATCTCCAGGTAATTATTGCCTATTCAATTGAATACAAGGAGATTTTATCTATTAACAGATAACTCTTGAATTCTGCTATCAGTACAATGTTTACCAGTGAAGGAAAGGTAAGTATGGGATTTTAGTTAATGTAATTTGAGATTTATTTGTTTTCAACACAAAATAGTATGATTACTCGAAGGTATGTTGGAAATATTGTGAATTTTAGTTAAAAAAATATGTTTTCCCGTTAACCAGCTGTCACACCCCTACGAACGACAATTAAAAGTCGAAACGTGTACGAGCTAAGGACTAACGAGGTCTAACCTTTCAACGTGTGATTCCTAGCACGGGTTGGATGATAGGAAGTGAAAATCTATTGTTTGCCTTGCGATTCGAACCACCGGTTTAGCGGTTGAGTGAGTGTAGCAAACCACACACATCAACCCAACCGGATACCGTCCTTTGTAAATATTTGAGATGAATTTGTCCACACTCAATTAACAACTAACAGATATGAATTTTATCAATTACCCAGGAAAAAGTAGTTATGATAGCTTTTATGCATTTCCAATTTAAAAAATATGCGTTCAGTCAGTTCAAATAAAGACAGTTTATTATAATTTACATTATTAAAAGACTGTTGAGCTTGTATGTGACGAGGTCTGTATATAAAGCATCAATTCATATTACTCTAATTGCAAGATAAAGAAACCAATGAAACTAGTAAGAACACAACCAACACGGTTTTGAAATTTTAAAATAATTAGGTTAGGTTATTCCTCATTTCTTCTTTCTGTGCTCTGATTTGAGCCAAGCTATTATTAGTCACGCGATGGATCACATTAATGAGAAATTTGGCGCAATTAAAGGGAACAAGCTAAAAGCAAAATTGCACTTGTTTACCGTCAGTGAGTAAGATAAAAGTACAACTGAATTGTTGAATGCAGAAAAGAGAAATGAAACTATCTATGTGTTTTATCACTTTTGTTTGTAACTGACGTTACTGCAGTCTCGTCCTATATGGACATTTTCAAACTTATACAATGAAGTTTATTGTACTTATACAATAGAATTTGTTGTATAAGTTCGAAAATGTTCATATAGTAACGGCTACATCCATCAATTTATTGATTTGTTGAAAAATACTCATCGAGAAAACTTTGTAGATCAAGAGTTTGCCATATTCGGTGTTAAAATTCAGCATAAATTAAAAAAATATATTCTGTTTATTTCATAGAATGTTTAAATGCTCTGGCCATTAACCTAATATAGTTACGAACTTTTGGAAATCATTTATAATGAAACAAAACTGACAGCTACAATTCATGCATGTTGCCCGAACAATATTATTTGCAGTTTTTCAAAGTCATGAACGAGAATTTGGCTTTACTGTTTCTTGATACAGGACACTCTTCTCTATCAAAACTAATTCCAGAAATGTTTCACCATTACATATTCGGGGTGAAAAATATGGTAAAGCATTGGTGCAATTTCAGAAATGAAATCTGAGCAATGAAAAACTATATACATATTTATTTGTGGGAACATCAAAAAGCCGTTGATGAAATCATAATTAGAGAAATTCTTATCATTTTGGTTAATAAATTTTTCCTGGTTTTGTGATTGGTGAGTTCAGAGTATTATTTCTTTAATTTTTGCAGGAATTCTCAGAATAACCATACTGAAACGGATAGAATCAGTACTCACGTATCTTCGGTCCACAAGACACTCCTAACATTTATTCCTTGGGAACGTGATGAAGGGCAGACAGACTCTCTTATCTCTACAAGTTGGGGCACTTAGAAATTTTAGTGACACCGTTATTTGTGCGTCAAAAAGCGATAGGTTAACAAGATGATGGAAATTAAGATGTGACCGATCCCTTTATGGCCATTATCAATCAGGGCGACAACTTATTTTTCAAGAGTCCCGTATATTATTATCTTCGATGGCACGCAATGTTCTCTAATGATTAACAATTTGGATGAATGAGTTGATTGATATTCGAAGAGTTTTTATAGTATACTTGATAGATTTGCAACACCACCAGAGAGATTAAAGGTCAGGTTTTAAATTCATTAACATTTTGTTTTTGGTTGTAGACGACATGATAGACAATGATAATTGGTACCTTGCTACCAATCTGGGTACCTTCAAATATAACATAAAGATAAACTAATGTACAGGGTGATCCATTCTTGAAAAACGTATGGAGCTAAATTGAAGTGGACCAAAATTAAAAAATTATTAGCTCTACCCCTTCCAACAGTTGTACGGATTGACCTTCACCTTTCTTATCTTCGGAAAGTCAATAAACTTTTCAGAAACAACTATTTGAATCAACTGTGCGTGAAATAAATCACCAAAACCGAAAACAGTTTCCATATAATGAGAACTTAATAGATTACACTGTATAAAATAAATTATTACCGTTTTCAGCCTTCACATGTACCATGTGAGTATAAACATTTTAATAAATGATTCGGGACCGAATCAACGAGCAATGAGCGAAACTCATTCGACGTCTTCGGTGAAAACGATTTTGGTTTATCAATAAAATGTATCTGGCACCTCTGCTGTCACGATTCATTCGGATACAAAGCACGACTCCACGCAATCTTCAGGAGAAAGAATGCCACTATTACAGAACGTCATTAAGATTTCAGATTGTCGAAGTCCATTTCAAACTCACACTGACAGATTAACATACAACAGTGTTAGTTCGGAGATACACCACCTGTAGAAGAGAAGAAATTCCAACACCTAGAGAAGCGAGATTATCTGTTTCAAATAGATATTTGATTGAATGTCCGAAACAGTATCGATTTGGAATAAATTAAGAGATAGAACAGTGTAAACCGGTAATATGTCGATAATAGTGTTTTGAAGTTTGATTCATTGATTATCAATTGCATTACACATTGTTGACAAAATAAATGAGGCAGCTTTCTGATTTTTTTTTCAATAAGACCCTTATTTAATTACTTCACAGTTATTGTTCCCTGAAGTCTCTAATAATCAACTTGAGAAGGAACATCGAAAAACTCAGGCTTCATACAAAATCAACCCGTTTCCCAGAACAACTTTATTCCAAAGTTCTCTTCACCAGAGATGAGGGATCACTATGAATTATGAAGTACTAAACTATCAAATAAAAAAATTAAATCAACGAAAAATACAAATCTCAAAGATATAAACATATCAAAGTAAAAAAGAAATGATCCACCGTGACATACGGGCTCGGTTTCTCAGTTATAACTTTTAGTCATAAAAAAAATTCTGAAAATTACTAGTAGCATGTTATCTCGTCTATTATAATACAAGAATATTTCTAAGCAATGTTCAATAAATAACTTACCAAATAGAACGTACAACGGTAAAGTACAGTAATTATCCAAATCAGAAAACGAACAATCTCACACAATTTAAAATGATGAATTCAAAACAAGAATGTATTTCTATGAATTCTATACCAGTTGTACCAGGTTTTCTACAACGATATACCAGATGAGTAGAATGATTACACAGATTTTGAAATGTCACTAACCCTGCTTTGCAATTGGAATTATTCGTTATTAAGTTTGTATCGCAGATTATGAAGACGTCGAAAAGATTTTTTTCATCCACAGCTCACCACAAATTATAAGACTTTTTACACACTTCAAAGATAATTTTCAGATCAGCTAAAAATCTGTTCATTCGATTTCAACCGTGTAACTTGAGAACTTCAGAAGAGTGTGCTTCTTTTCGAAATAAAACTAAGCACAAGTTTCCCTTAGCAGTTAGCAGACAGCTAGGATAGTTTCAAGTGGTTCCAAAATGTTATAACCTATGAATTATTGGTGAGCACAAAGTGATTTCAAAAACGTCTCCAGTCGGCCTCAACACTACGAGTTTTGATCATATTAGTAAAATCGTGTCTGGATTATTAATCTTTATCGATAACTTAATCCCACATGCTGATTTTTTGCATAAATCCGAAATTCTTCAGTAGATCATTATTTCAGGTTTCACTTCTGAGAAGGAGAATGCAATGCTAAGAAAATTCACGAAGGCGTCAATTTCCATTAAGGAAGTAAATATGTTAGGCCGTGACAATAATTTAATTGATTTGATTGTTGTCGAATAACAAAGATATTTATTTTGTTTAAATTCAACAACAAATAAATAATAATTGCATGAAGGAACTTTCCCTCAGTTATCTCAATGGTGCGATTTTGTTCCATCCTTTTCATAAAAGTGGACGTATTCTTCTCCACTCACAAGCGATTCTGGTGAAATTGGTGACACGTGTGAATTGTTGTATTTGTGCCACGCGCCAGTATACGGGTGTCTGCTGTATGCTGTATAATGCCGTCTGTAAGTAGTCCCACTGTGATTTAAGAGTGCATATAGATTATAACAAAAAGTAACCACATTTTCTGCTGCAAAATTGTCCATATCCAATCCTTCTAGAGAAAATTCGATCACATCATCCAATTTGCCTCTGAATCTTTCCGTTGGAGATAATCTTTTTAAATGAATTACTAAAATGTGGGGAAACTTGTGAATTGATAGGGACTTTGTGCATTTTTTCCTTTCCTTGCATTTCTAACACGTCGGTTTTTCATTTTCATCCAAAGTTTCTTCTCTTGTAAACGAATCCAAGCATTGCCACAAACTCAATTGGTCAGTTCTTTGTGGTATGGAGAGATCAAAGCTTACTGTTAAGTGTCCACAGGGTGTGCATTTTATCGTGGATTTCAATTGACCACCGAAATTATCTACAATCTTAGAGGTATGCATCCTCAAATATGTGAACCATGACTCTTGTGCGTTTCCACTGTTGCTCAATTTTTCGTCAATCTCCATTAAAATTGGTTTGGGTTTCTCATTCATTATATTAACGTCTTCATGTAAGATATGTTCTAGAAGATAACGAAGAAAGTCCTGTGCGTCTTGATGTGAGTTACCCATGAATCGAGGAGCAAAATTTTGAATCTGATTTTTTAAGGAGGCTGTGTTTACTATTCTATCAAATTAATCTTCTGACCACCACAACTCCCACAACGCTTTGGTTAAAGCACCCTCCATACTAGAAATACTAGTGTTGATATCATTCATGAATTCATCCTTTGTCAAATATTCCAATAACCATCTCGTGTTTGATAAATATTGAATTACGCTATTATGTTACCAATATTTTTCAATCCATTCAACCCAAGGGTTTTTACTTGAAGAGTTTATTACTGGACAATTCGAAATATCTTTGAAACCCATTTCAGATTTTTGCTGAGAGAAAGTAGTTTTTCCATTTGTTTTTGTTTTATTTATATAAAGTGGTTTGTTATTACCTCTCTTTTCTTTATATTGTTGGTTTTCAGGAAACATGTAAATTTCATCAAGTATTTTAGAATCAGGAAGAGTACCTTAAAAAAAGCCGCATTTCTATTACATTGCTATCATAAAAACATATTGCATAGCAATATGTTTTTGTAATAGTAAAGTTAGATCATCGAATACTATTTTCACCTGGATAGCCGTACGCAGTACACACATGAATTTGCGATCTAAGTGGTACTAAAATTGAACATTTTGAAGTCTACAAGTTTTTTAGAGCCATCTTTCATTGAGATGAACTGTCCAGAGTAGAAAAAATATTCAGACAAAAATTACGCACAATTCGATTAAATATATTCGTCGAAAAGTTATACAAAAAGTTAGGGGTTCGTTTGAGAAAATTGATTTTTGTAGGTATTCCAGTATCAATTTACAATAGACGATTGGGTCTGTTAATTCTGCAACTAAGATCTCGTCTTGAATATTTTTCAATTTATTATTAGAAATCTTCTTTTTATATATTATATGTTATAGGAATGACCGATACTTGCATGAAATCCATAACGTATTCAAGTACCTAATACGTCATTGTGAAATCGTCCCTGAACAATTTACAGAGCCGTAACATGTATTTCACTATACAATAGCTTTCTCAGGCGAGTTCACACACAGTATGAATTGTTTTGTAAACTCTTTAGTGAAAATCTCACAATAAATAGTTATCTGAATAATATATTTTTTCATATATTTTGGATGCTATACGATATGAAGGTAATATGAAACATATATAGAGTCTGATGAAAAAATAACGAAGTTCAAACAACAATATCATACTTTCATACTAACAAAGCACTTCTCGTAGAGTCACTCTGTAAATAAATATCTAGATTCTCTATGACATATTCAGCATAATATAACAGCGACATAACTTCCCAACCGTTCTATAAATGACGAGATTTGGCTGAGTCACACTAAATAACTAGCACCGTTTTCTCGACAAAGCCCTTCGTGTTCAGTTATTAAAGCTTCTGGTGTTGCCGCCTACGTGTTAGGCTGGTCATAAAAATCTGCTAATTTGCTCAATCGAATTAAATTATATTATGTGAGTTTGTTGCTCCGGACATCTCAAAGATGGTAACTCACCTTGAGAACGGGTATTCACTATTATTTTTCAGAAAGAAGTAACTTAACGGGGATATGAAAGTAAGCAATCAAGAAGTTACTTTCCGGAAATGCAGGATTCCAAGACGCTTCTCAAATCATGTAATCATGTCATATAATCATGTCAGAGGTCTAACTATCGACTTAATATTTATCGTCTAATTATTACTAAAACTATAATATCTGATTATAGACCCAACGACGTATGCCTTCTATATTTCTTCAAACCATTATTAGATAGCAGCACTGCACTGATTAAATGGACTACGTGAAATTCGACTTATATTCAACCTTTGGTAACGAAACGCCAACAAGACTCTTTGAAATAAGTTAGTAGAGTTTTGTCGTGGTCTTAGGTCCGTCAGTGAAAATGCTCCCGAAAGAAAACTAAAATCTATAATTTAACAGAACATCGATGCCACGACCGAAAAATCTGTCCCACATGGATTTCACAAAATTTAACGGATAGTCGAAAGAAGTTGAATCCTATTAGACAAATCGCCACAATTCCTTGGAGAACTTGACTGAATAGTATATAATAATCGAAAAAGTTGGGAGAAACAATTTAAAACATCGCATCATACCAGGGTGGTCAGGGTGATCCAGGAAGTGCCCGGCCTGACCTAGAGATGGCGGTAGTTGTTTGAAAAATATGACTGCATTAGAAAGTACACAATATATAAAGCATATGTTTCAAGTTTGAAGACGCTCCGTTTGTTTAATATCCGTTTTTCAGCCATCAATACCGAACATTTTCGGTGAATTTGTGAAAATGGAGAAAATTGGTGAACGTTATGTGGTACAATACTTTAATTTGAAAGGCTTCAGCCTAACCAATATAAAAAATGAACTGGACTTTCCTCTAGATGAATCAGCTGCTTCGTTTACAACAGTAAAATATTGGGGAGCACAGTATAAACGCGGCCGTACCAGCTGCCAAGACGTGCATCACAGTAGTAGACTAAATAAGGTGACGACTCTAGAAACGGTGAAGTGAATCCACAAATCGGTACTGAATATTAATAATAATAATAATAATAATAAATATAATATAATAGAATAGAATAGAATTTTATTTCACCTTAATTATACATTTTTCATTACATTCTGGAGGAAAAATAATAAAATTGTATAGGTATGTCAATAGAACAATGAATACAGTATAAACACTGATTTG
>WOGP01004142.1:0-14338 GCA_015342065.1 Leptinotarsa undecemlineata | reverse complement strand
ATTCAATATATTCATCCCATTTCAGATTATGTTGTGAAATCATTCCCAAATATTTTACTTCATTTTTTAAATTAATTATCGCATTATTTATATTAACATCAAATATAGTATTTTTTAATTAATTGTTATGAAATATAATACCCTCACATTTATCGTATGCTATATTCAAGTCATGTTCTTCCATCCATTGCTGTATAATATCTAAGGTTATATTAATTTTATTATTAATGTAAGTTATATCGGTTCCTTTAACCATTACCAATAAGTCATCTGCATATGCTATTAATTTACTATAAGTCGGGATTTTTTCAAATAATGATGCAATATAAACATTAAACAAGGTTGGGCTAAGACGAGATCCTTAAGGAAGACCTTTAGTTGTTATTATCGGGCTGTGTTTCTTTCCATTTTTGTCCAAGATCATGTATTTCCTATTAATTAATAACTTAAATATTAAATTACTATTATATATATTGAATTAGAGAATTGTATAATTTATGAATATTTACATTATCATAGTCTCCTTTTATATCTAAAAAAATTTCTAAAACTTGTTTTAATCCAAATGCTATTTGAACATATGACACTAAGTATGCTATACTAACTATCCATTACTCATTCTAATCTGCATTTGATTATATTTTCTATTAGTTTCAATACACAGGATGCAAGCGCCATGGGTCTATAACTATTAGGTTCTCAATTTGGTTTACCTTGTTTAAGGAAACTCATTATCAAAAATTACTTCGATTCTTTAGGTAAGTTTCCCCTCTTAATATTTCGTTAAACATTTTTAATGATTAATATTTAAAAGTTTCAGGTACATGAATAAGCATGTTATATGTAATTCCATCCAATCCAGGTTTAGGTTTGGTATTTCTACCGTGTAGTGCTAGATTAAATTCTGGAAGTGTAAAGTATTCTGTTTGTAAGTGATCTGTTTGTACTATAAAATCAGGGATTATATCACATATTGAAAGATTATTCAAAATTTCTAATCGGTTGTCATGTTAGGTAACTTACTATTATTACCATATGAATTTGAATTATTAGCAAATTTTTTAATTATCTTTCACACATGGGATATGTTACTTTCTCGATTTAAGGTTGAACAGAATCAAATAAAACTAGATCTTCTTTTTTTGAAAATTTTCCGCGTTTGGGCCATGATTTTTTTGCTAAGGAGTAGTTTTCTAAAGTTGGAAACTGTTTAAAAGTTGCAAGTATTTGTTTCCTGATTTTTATTTGTTCTTCAGAATCATTATCCCACCAAAGATTGGAAGTTTTTTTTGATTAAATTTAATCTTTTTTACCGGGATATTAGTATCTGCTGCTTGGGATAAAATTTCCATTAATTCGTCATATGTATATTTTTCATTTATTGTTATCTTACCATCAACCGTATCATAGTATCCATTCTAATTGGCCTTATTGAAATTTCTTTTTTTTTCGATATTAATGGGATAATGATCATTTTCTAAGATGTTTTTTTTAAATGTACACATGGTGAGATAATGCTCACTGTTTCCGTTGTCCTCCAAAACCTTCCAATGGCATTGCAGGGAAATGGAACCTGACACTATTGTGAGATCTAATGGGCTGTTATTATCTTGGGGATAATAAAACCGAGTGGCACTTCCATTGTTAAATATGACTAAGTCGTCTCTTTCTAAAATTTCCTTAATTATTTTCCCATTTTTATTAATATACCTAATACCCCACATTGGATGGTGCGCATTCATATCACTCATCCATATTATATTACCCTCTAATTTACCCAGCATGTGATTAATTTTATCGATATTGGGCATAATATTACTAGTTATATATGAGTTAATTTTATTAATATCTTTGATTTTTATTATAATGAATTGATATTGTTCCTCTTTATCATCCCAATTCAATTCAATTTCCATTACATAAATATTGGTTTTTGTCATAGTGACTATACCCCCAAAACCATCAATCTTTTCTGAAAATGCTATAATATTTTATATGAAATTGTTTATCTTTTTTTAACCATGTCTCATTTAATATTAATACGTCTGGATTATTTTCTTCTATTAATTTAATTTAATTTTCTCTATTAGAAGTTATACTTCTAATATTTCACTGAATAATTATTATTGTTCTTATTCCCCTGTTGTCCCCCTTTGTTAATTTAGATTTAAATATTTAATATTTATCCGGACTCGCTCCGTCAGGATATTGAACATTTTTTAACCATTCATTGGTATTCATCAAATTTATTATTTTAGGTTTAATACAGGTAAACCCGATAGTAAATCTCGGAATTTACTTAACTTAATTTTGCCTATCATGGCAAGATTGTGAAGATCCTGCATTTGTCTGGAATTGAGCCCTATTTAACATAACTCCTGTTTTTGCCTGAGATAATCTTTATGATTTTTAATTTTTATTTTTTATTATTATTATACAATGTATCTCTTTTTTGCGCTATAGTTATTATATTATTTTGGGTAGAGCTTACATTGCTCCTTAAATTGGAGAATTCATTGATATTATTGATACTTATATGGCTATTTTTTTTTTATAAAACTGTATGGCTTCATGAAATGAAATATTTTTTTGGCTCATTTCTTCTCTAATTTTTTTTGTCTATCAAATTCCAGACATTCTTTGCTAAGTGTTTTATGATTTTCGCTTTTACAATTGAAACATTTATTGATCTGACACTTTTTTTACTCTTCCTCATTTTCATGTTGTTCCGTATAACTATAACATCTATGTTTTCCCTTACAGTTCTTCTTTGTGTGACCATAAATCAAATATTTAAAACAATGAGTGACTGAGGGTATGAAAGGAATAATACTAAAGCTCATATAACATATTTCCCCATGTTTGGGAAGATTTATACCTTCAAATGTGACTTGCACTGTATTTGTTGGTGATATTCTACATTGTCTCCATTGACCACTCTTCTATTCATTCTTTTAACTCCTAAAACTTCAAAAGGACTTTTAATTTTTTAAATGGGAATCATGGAAGTTAGCTGTAATTCCTCTAATTATTTCCTTGCATGTAACCCTGTTGTATGGCATGGAAATATTAAATCCTTTCTCCCTGAGATCCTAATTTATTACTAAAGCATTAGCTGAATATCTGTTATTAAATTCTATCCCTATCATATTAGTACCTTTGTTTTTAATCCCAATGATATGATCTAATTCTAGGCCGCAAATTTCTTTAACTATTTTTAAATGATTGAATCGTTCTATATTGTTTCCTAAAAAATCTTTAGCCTCTACTATCACCAGATAAGGTCCAAGGTTATTTTCTTTATAAAAAATAATTTCTCTTTTTTCTTCTTGGTTGTCTTCCTCCATATCCTTTTCTAATGATATGGCCTTTGATTACTAAAGAACATTATTTCCTCAACTTCTCTATCAACAGTTTCATCATATATATTAGTTTCATTTTCCTTATCATTATTTGGGTTTATTTTGTCATCAGTAAAAAGAGCCTTTTTTTATGGGTGGCGGAGATCCGCCACCCAATTGAACACTCATAAATATTAATTTAATCAGCAAATATAATATTTAGAAAAATAAAGTTTAATTATTAGTATGAATTGAGCACACCTGATTTTATTATTGGCGAAATCACCTGGGTAAGCAGCACGATGTCGACTCCACTCAGTTCAATACGCGAATCTACCATCTAGACATTTTACAAATGTTGTTATCTTTCCACTAATCCGACTTTTCTATTCGTGAATTCATTCCATTAATTATATTTTATTCAACTGAAATAATATGATATATAAACAATGCATTGCCACAATGCACCATATCCACTAGACTTGGTACTATGTATCATGATTTGAGCCTGAGGAGAGTTTTGCCATTTAAAACGATAGTATTGCCAGCGCGTTTAAAAAATGGTTTCTGTTGTTTTCATTTGTTCAGCTCTGAAAAAAAAAAAGACAAAATTAATCGCGAAACGTTAGCAGAGACGTAGACTCTACAAAAACGTTTCTACACTTTTTCCAACCATAGTTCAAGCAAACAAATAATTTCTTGCAAATAGCGGTATCATTTCAATGTTTCGTGAAAAATTATTGACACCGAATATTTCAGTGGAGGTGATAGTGACAATGATATCTTCATGACTGAAACATAAAAATACAATCCGGCAGGTATAGCAAGGCGAAGATGTTAATTTGTTAATACTACTGACCGACCAGAATACAATTAACATTAAAACATCATTTACAACCTTGAAAGGCTCACGTGCAAACAAAAATATATTTAATCGGAAAATTCATTGACGTATCCAAACTGTCAAGATCTTGCCTAAGTATTTTTGATATTTGGTACACACATTTAGTTTTGATACAATACAATTAAAAAAATTCTGTATCCAAGATGGTCGCAGCTACAAAATGGCACATTACATATTGTTTCACGACTATCTCAATATGGTTATCAAATGACAGGGCTTGACTAGTGAAATAGCAGTACACTTCGAAAAAGATGCAATTCAAAAATGTCCGCAGTAACAAAATGACGGATTGAATACTGTTTCACAACTACCTCGAAATGATTATCAAATGACGTGGTTTGACTAGTAGAATAGTGTTACATTTTGAAAAATATGCAAATTCAAGATGGCCACAGCTATAAAATTGCGAATTACGTATTTTTCCACAACTACCTCAATATGGGTATAGAATGACAGGGTTTGACTAGTAGAGTAGTATTATACTTTGAAAAAAAAATGAAAATTCAAGATGGCCCCAGCTACAAAAGAATAACACTAGTTTACAGCCAATTTACGACTGTAATGCCAAAGGCAGTTCTTTGTTAATTTTTGATTCTTAAATGCGAAAATGATAATAACAATTTCCTAATACGTAAGATTTTTGAGTTATGATGTTTTTCGCACGACATTCCAAATTTGCTTTTTCCCTAAATTGAGGAAATTGTTTAAAATCTGCTGATACAGCGGCTCTGCCCAGTATTCGAATCTGCTTCCGTTTTATATGAGACTTGTAACGCCGTTTCTCGAACTTCCGATACTCGAAGTTTTCAGAAAATACCAGAAATACGGAACTGCTATAAATGTAGTAGGTTGACAATCGGATTATCAATATTGGTAATGGTGAGTTAGTATCAGAGAAGCGAGGTGGGCAAATACGCGAATGTTAAGAGTATTTATTATATTTATCTTCGTGAATAAAATAAGTTGACTCCTGTAAACGCAGTCTCACAAATTTGAACTCGACGTACATTACGAAAATGTCCAAAGTACAGAAACATGGCTGCGTTAATCCCTCAGATAGTTTTTGCTATATATGTGGCCAGTTTACTCCTAAATCGCAGAAACGGTCAATTAATCAAATGACCAAAGTAGCCTACCATAAGTATTTTGGATGTGTTGTTGGTGATCAAGATCGGGATTGGGTTCCTCACGTATGTTGCCAAACATGTGCAGCAAATTTAAATAACTGGTTAAATGTCAAACAAACGTTCTTCTATGCCTTTTGCAGTTCCAATGATTTGGCGAGAAACAACAAATAATTTCAACGACTGTTACTTTTGCATGACAAACCTGTCTGGTTTTTCAAGAAACAGCAAACAGAAAACTGTATATCCGGATATTCTGCAAGAAGGCCGGTTTTTCATAGAGATGGTTTACCAGTTCCAACACCTCCCGGCAAATAGGGAGAAAGATTTGGAAATGTATGATGACCAGGCAGGTTCCTGTGATGTGCCAGAAAAAGACGGTCCTTATTAGCTCGAGAATGAAGGAAGGACACCCTATTTAATCGAATAATCTGAGTTAAATGACCTAGTTCGGGACCGGCTCTTGTATAAAAAGAGAATGCTGAACTATTAGGTTCTAGATTACAACAATGGAAATTATTAGCCCCTGAAACCAAAGTTACAATATTTAGGGAACCGTAACTATGAGATATCCTCGTTTTTTCATATGCAGAATAAAATGTGTGTTATTGTAAATCCAAATGGTATGATGGAAAAATTAGGATTTGCACATAACCTGGACGAATTGTGTTTATTTATAGATCGTCTAAAACTAGTTTAAAAGTCATCCTGTTCCATAAAATGGCAACAAAAGACCCTCTATTCCTCTTGTACATGCAGTTGCCATGAAGGAAACACACGAAAGTAGGTATGTCACTCCAATAAGTTATAATACGTATAAGTGGCAAATGTGTGGTGACCTGAAGGTTATAGGACTATTACTAGGTCTTCAGGAGGGATTTAAGGAGTTGTAGTCTGCTTTCTTTGCCTTTGGAACAGTAGGGCAACACAGATCCATTAACAAGTAAGAGAATGGCCTCCGAGAGATAAATATATTTCAGGTCAAGCTAACGTGAAGAATATAGCTCTTTTTAATCCCAAAAACGTTTTATTACCTCCATCACACATTAAACTGGGGTTAATGAAAAATTTTGAAGAAGCACTATACAAAGAAGGTGATGCGGTTAAATATATTAAACACGTTTTTCCAAAATTAAGTGATCCAAAGCTCAAGGAAGGTATATTTGTTGGACCACAAATTATAAAACTACTAATTGATTAACAGTTTGATCAAAAATTGAATAAGCTGCGTGAAGTTTTTTGGAAAGGATAGTTTTTAGGGATCAAAAAAGTAGAAAATTACGAAGTACTTGTAGAAGAACTACTTGAAAATTACTGCAGAAAATTTGGGTGCTGTCAGTGACGAACAAGGGGAAAGGTCCCACCAAGACATATTGACAATGAAGCAACGTTACCAATGCAGATGGTATGCAGCAATGATGATATGGGAAAACGATGAAACATATAAACGAAAGTCAACATTTGCAACAAGGTTATGCACAAAATACTTCATTTGAATGTTTTTTCATGTGTATTGTAAATGAAGTCTGTTATCCACATAATATATTTTTGTTTTCTTGTTTTGATCTTATATTTCTTTATAATATGTGAAAATTTTTGTATAAAATAAAAATAACTATACTTCAAAATCTTTACGTGATAGAAAATTTTTTGAAGTTGAAATAGATGTCAGGATGCTTTAAACTCTCATGTACCAGCCATTATAATATTAGTCGCAATTTTTTTTTCTTATTTGTTGGCTAGTGTAATTGTTGGCTATCTACTTCTCCATCGTTATACAAAAATAATGTGGGAATCTTCCTAAGAAAGGAAAGAAACAATCATTTCACAATATAACTATAGAGGGCTATATGATCAGCAAGTGATGGCTGTAGTTGACCGTTAAAAAATGCATATTGAAGTCGATTATTTGGCGTGCGCGTCGAGAGGATCGCTTGTATAGTAAGTTCGTCGACATAAAATGTTCTTTAATATAACTCTCAATATGAAAAAAAAAGCTTGTTACAAAAATAAAAGTTTATTTCAGTATATGTATAAGCAGTATACAATGTTTGCGAAATTATGATTTCATTCAAGAACCGAGCCATAATGTATTCATCACATCTGAACAGCCTCTCAACTATGTTGAACATTTCATAAGTTTTTCGAATCAAGAAACTACTATAGATCTGAAGTTTTAGCTATCATACTTGTATATCGAATTTTATCATCAAAGATTTGCAGGAAAGAAATAAAATACCACTCTATAATATATTCCTGCTCAAAACTTTTTCAAAAAATTTCCATTCCGTAACACGCATGAAAGTGAAAAAACTTCTTTCCACTCTCATTCCCAATGAATAATTCAGCAAACCCAAGTAGCTTGTTTGAGTGAAAATATTGTTTCATATACGGTATCTGGGAAGGTTAGTTTTTCATCAATATTGCCAAAGGGTTTCTATAAACATCCAGCAAAGTGGAAACATCGCTTGCGGTTCAGGCTCAAAGCTTGTGATCATCTGTCTATGTACGGATGTTTAAATCCAAGCCTTCCCCGATTATCAAATATCGATTCATCGAGGTCTCCTAACCCCTCTGTTTGGGGACTGAGGAATACCTGCAAATGGCGTATCAAGAAAGTTAACTCCAGGAGGGCCAATGTTCGACGAAAAGGAAAAAATAAATTTGTGATTAATGGTTTGGGGATTTTCGGCTTTAGTCGGGGTCCATCAGGTTTCCGTTCGATATCACTGATGAAGATAAATCACCTACTGGGCGTTGGTCGAAGACCGACTTCAATTATATTTCGCATTATTTATCCTCCAATGTAAAATATTGAAGTGGTTAGGTTTTGTATGAATTTGTTATAAATGAAAGAAACGTTGGTAGGGGATACTTGAAAAAAAAAGAAATTCGTTATTATGGAATAATCAAACATTAACAATAATACTTTGAAGTCTCTAACCTTATGACCTCTGAAATAATAAATGTCATTGGAACGAATATAATGTATGAACCAAGATCGGAATAAATCTAATTCTAGTTCAGTTAATTTTAAGGTTTGAAATTGTTTTGCAGAGGGTATGATTTCCCTAGTTATGAAAAAAGTCCACACTTTTCTAGAAAAGTAATTTTTCTTGAAATAACTGCATGTACCTTGAGTGATCGATTCATTATAATTATACTGCCAGGCATAATTGAATATTGAAACATTATTTATTAATCGCTGTTGACGAATTACTGCTTGAGGATTACAATAATGGTATGTGATGGAATCGGCCGATATTTGATGAAAATCCATAACGTGTTCAAATACCACTCAATTGTGATATTTCCACTGGATAGTTCACGAACCGGCAACACATGCTATACGTGGGCTATTCAAAAAATATGGTGACTGTTCAAATTTGGCGGACTACGTACATTCTATTAGCGATTTATTAATTTTTTTTCATACACTTGCCTCGAACATATGTTCATAGTTTTAGCATTTTAGCATGTTTAGTTTGTTGGTAAGAGGCGATTTTTTGCTATCGAAAAAAATGGATGAAAAAATTTGTGTTAAAATTGAAGTGAATGTTCAAAAACACTTGAAATGTTGATAATCGCATATGGTGATTGTACTCTGAGTCGGAAAAATATTTACAACTAGAACAAACTTTTCACAGAAGGTCGAGAAGATGTGAATGACGACATAAAATAATGATATAAAATGTCAAAACCCAACGAGTTGAAGTTTAAAGAATATCAAAATAGTGAATATCTCATAACTACCTACTTTTTGAGCATTATGCACTCTCACACCAATAAAAGTAAGTTTTTGCTAATAATTAATGAAATGACAGTTTCCGACATGATATCATATAAGCTGCGAATATGTTCTTCATCCGCCTGGACAAGGAAAGTGAATGGTATTTTCTATTATCCCGTAAACTATATCCAGGCCAACTTCATGAACTCCTGTTTCCAAACTATTAGACGAAACATATCAATTTATTTACTTATTCACTTATTTATTTACCTGATCGCCAGCGGGAAATCGACGAGATATCCTTCAAGGCTCTTAGGAGCCTGGCGGGGGGATTGAGGGGGTGGTCAGCGTCTTGATTGCGGTGGTGTTGCTGCTTCTGATTGTTTTGGTGATGTATCTGCGTTGGTGTTCCTGGAATCTTGAATTTATCGGGGTTAGGTTCACGGTGTTATATAGTTTGTTGGAAGGGAATCGGTAATGAAGGTTGTGTATATTTCGAATCATTCTCCTCTATATATGAAGGGGATTGCGCAGTAAATCATGGCTTCATAGTCCATGATCGGTCTTATGAACGTCTCGTAGATGTGTAACAGGGATTTGCCTAACTCTGTCCGGGGTGTCTCTCAGGTCGGTTTCCCAGTTGAGTAGTGAAAGTAACCCCTAGGTAACCTGATTATTCAGATGAATTCGTTAGGTGTCAAAATATATGATCTACTTGTTGATAACTTATCGGTGTATACTGATGGATTATTTACTGTTGGCTGTTTGTACATCAAGTGATGCTTATCATTAATACTCAGCGATATGCTATTAATATATGAGGTTGTTGTGTGAATAATTATCTACAGTATTTTCCTGGGGCGTGTATGTGAAGAAAACCTCTGAAGCAGCATCGTGAAACTTTATGTTCCCTACAAAATTTATATTATTCTACAGAATATTCTGATACTTTGAATAAAATAATATTTGTTTGCTTTCCTGAGAACAGTGAAATTATTTAAAAAACCGTCATAATATTCAAGTAACACTTCAATGTGGGATTTTCACTAGACAGTTTAAAACCGTGACATCGGTTTGGCTATACAGTAGCTTCCTCTAAAGTCAATAGTAATGAATGAAAATTATCAATCTTGACAAGGCAGAAGTTCATATGATCAAAATTGATATCTTATAAAGCCAAAGTTATATATAATTTAGTCAATGTGAAAACGTTTTCATACTACTCTACTATGGAGTGTCATAACATACACTTATGACACTCCAATGCAATAATGCTATTTATTTAAACAGTTATATCACCTTGTTGTGAAATTTACATTCAATAATTAATGAATCTGTACAGCATAAGTATCAACATTTTCAAATTCTGACACCTTGATACATACAGTTCTTTCGAAAAAAAAAATCAGAAAGAAGTGGAAAGTGTTAATGTTAAGTGTTAATGTTAATGTTAAGTTATCAGTTGAATTTAACTGAAGTGCTCATATGTGATACTGAATGAAATTGTGGCTGATTGATTGTAAAACACATTTTAAATATCTATAATTGGAACAGTATCAATGTGTGCCTCATTCATTATTCGTAAAAAATTATAAATTAAGCATGAATTTTAAACTGATAAAATTCTCATTAATAACATCTACACAAAAGAATACTGTTATATTTTTGAGAACCAAAAATAAGTGATCTGAGATAGACCGCATACATGCTTCAGATTGCATCAGTGATCATTCCGGAAGTGAGTCGCCATGTACAAAAAAAGTATCAATGGAGTTACCGTAATGAGTTGTGTTCCAATCATAATAATAATATTTATTCATCATTTCCGATACGTATACTATATATGGCAGTTTAATGATTATTCAAATCAAATGAAGAAAAATCAACCACACGTTACACAGTACGTTACTTATGAGTAAAAAAATTTGAAATTGAAATTGAAATAAAAATTTTGTACCCCAGATTAAATATCAGTCTTATAAGTTGTTTCTGTGAGATGAAAACACTAGAAAATTCCTATGCACATTCCCAAGCCATTTTGTTGAAACTAATGTGGCAGTATGCATCCGTTAAGTAAACATTCAGTAAACCAAACCTATCTAAACAATGTTTCAACGGTTTGATTGAATAATAAACTGAATTAAGTTTACTGTACACTTCTTATATGTGACTACCCCAGGTGAAATTCTCATCTAGTAAAAATAGTTCAAAGAAAATTTACTCATTTTGATATTTTTATGTTATTCAAAGTGAATGAATTACAAAAGAAATACCTCCTTATAATTGTTTTCATCAATACTGACTTAGATTTATTTAAAGTTACTTTGTGACGTTGACACAAACCACTAAATTTGTCACTAACTGACAATTGATAACTCATTCTCATTTTTTCCAGAAACAGTGATTGTAATATCGTCAGCATACATATGCGATAATCTGATATCAATTCAGACAATTCATTGATAAAAATCAAGAATAACAGTGGACCCAGAACGGATCCTTGTGGAACATAAAAAGGAACTGATGTAACTCGATTACATTCAACCACCAAACTACGGTCTTTCATGTACGATTTTATCCAACACAACACATTATTGGGAAATCCCATAACTAGTAATTTTTTAATATAAATTCTGAAGAAACAGTATCGAATACTCTTGTTAGGTGTGAAAAAAGTGAAAAAACCATATTACTTTTATCTAATTGTGCATTAATATAGTTCAACAGTTGGCAAGATGCAGGTTCAATTGATTTACTCTTCCTAAAACCATGTTGATTATTGCGGAATATGTCATTTTGATCTATATACATAAAAATTCTTCTATTTATTATTTTCTCACAGAGTTTTGAAAAAGAGGAAATCAATGAAATCTGCCTATAATTGTCAATTTCGGTTATCGTAATGTACTTCGTTTGTTGCAAAGTTATTCTCTGAAATGAAATATAATTTTTCGTCATTTATTATCATTTATTATCATAGAATACGGTAAAGGATGTCTTTTGTATCAATATATCATAAAACCTTATTTTAATTTGATTATGTCACGTCAAAGCAACACTTCTTCAATACTTGCATTGATATATTGTGAATAAAAATTTAGACTTTTTATTATAAGTTTATGGTTTTTGAAATGACGAATTGGTTTCATAAGCTAGCCGCTTAGGTACTAAGTAATGCACAAAAAACCATTCAAGACCAATGAATTCTCATTGAAGCACGGTGATCTTTTCTTGTTTTGTTATATTGAGGTGAATTAGTGCCTCTATTTGGTTCACTTGATAATTTCCAAAATATAACATTAATCAATAACAAGCAAAGGTTGCAAAATTGCCTTATGTTCCTTTGCGTTTGACATTACATTAATTAACTAATCGGCTACCTTTGGTTGAAGCACAATTCAATTCCAGAACATTTGTGTTTCTCTGAGCACTTCAAAGTCCTTTCCATTCCATATATATCGGCTACAATCTGTAGTTTGAACTCCATATTTTATCAAGAAGTTGCTGTGCCGAAACTCCGTAGACTATCTTTGAAATGATAGGTCCATAAATAACTTATCGATGGAAACCATCCCCCTCATTTTGGTAGATATTCATCAGGGCCTAAACTACCGAATTCATTGAAAACGGCTAGAGGCAAGCCTCAATTTATGCAACCCCGTTAGCCCGGTCATTTCGTGTTAATGTCTATGTTTAAGTAATGTTTGTGAATGTCATTTTTATTGAGGGTAAGAACATTGTATTTTTTGAGTTGTGAATTCTACAATTGATAATGCGCAAATGACTTATCTGATCAAAATGATTGTGATAAATCCCAAAAATTCACAGACTTATTTTAAGAATATAACCTTACCAAATAAGTCAATATTGGGTTATAATAATGAAAGCATTCTCTGTTTCCAACAGTTCTATACATCTATGTCCAATATTTTTAGGAAACTACTTTTCTGAGTCATATCAAAAGAGAAATTGGCTTCAGATCAAAAACTGCTTTCATAACGATACTCAAGTGAAATGTATAGAATGTTCAAAACGAACACCACAACTGCATCAATTTTCTCGACGCGCGTTTAACAAACCAAGTTGGAGATACAGTTCACTGATTCTGGACTCTAAAACTGGTCTATATATATAACCAACAGGATACACTTCCCTTTCAGAGATACATAAATCAATAGAGAGAAAAAGAAAGAAAGATTATTAAATGACTCTCGAAGACAGATGGTTTCTATCTGAAAGCAGACGAAGTCACTTACGTTGTGATGATGTAAAATTCAGCTTACTAGAAGAATTGAACATTTTTTTGAAAACGGTCCCTGCAATGAATCACTACGAGTAAGGAAAGCATTGCCTAAGATTTTATCAGAAGTAAGAAACACACTCAAGAAGGGTCAAAATTTGATTGCATCTACTTCAATCAGGAGTTACTGATCCTACAGTGCCCAAAATATAATGTCTATCAGAAAATCACAAATCTAGTGCGACCATTTGCCTCTGCCGTAATTTCCTCTGCTTATGAAATTGCTAAAACAATTTGAAACTCTCAACAAGTTTCGTTAATTCTTCGTTGTTTCCAAGAAGCCCTATACCAAAGTCTTTCAAATATTTGAGAGATCTTCTGAGGGTCAATGGTCCCAACGGAGAAGTAATCCAAGGTTTCATACGACTGACAAAAGTCTGCAAGGAATATACTTGTTTCCAGTTCATCTACTAATTCTACAGACAGCAAGAAGGCATGGCAATGTGAAATCCACTGTCCCCCTTCATAGCTGATGTATTTTTGAGCAGATTTGCAGATTTTTGCGTCTCCAATCAGGCGAATGGCTCTTTTCTGTATAGAATCCAGCAGCTTCAGGAAATGCTTAGGGGCGGACCTCCATAAGTAGATGTTTACAGCTGATTCTCGGCCTCCCCCCACCACTATGACGTATTAATTGCTTTTTTATTGGTTTAGTAAAATCAAGGCGATGTGACTTTGAAGTGTTTGGTGTATGGGTGTGAGTCCACCAAGCGGTGTGACGTCACATCCGGCAGGGTACAGGGTTTATCATGTTCGTGTCTGTATACAAACATATGTTTGCATACTTCAAAGATCCTCCAAGTAATGAATGTTCCATCGGTGTGAGCCCACCAAGCGGTGTGACGTCACAGCCGGCAGGGTACAAGGTTTATCATGTGCGTGTCTGTATACAAACATACGTCTGCATACTTCAAAGATCCTCCAAGTAATGAATGTTCC
>WOGP01004141.1:0-14340 GCA_015342065.1 Leptinotarsa undecemlineata | reverse complement strand
TACTTATATGGACATGTTTAGACAGAAATTAAAAATTTGCTATAAACATTTTAACATGACTGGTGCAAAGTTTTCATCAGATCTCAAGAATTCGAATCCACGCCTTGTTTGTGACATAGACAAAATTGATGTTGAAACTTTTTTAGAAATTTCATTTTTTGAGTAAGTACGTCAAGCAAAAAACGTTTTCAAAAATATTGAATTCCTCTATTTGTTTAAAACAATGTAATAAACAAATTACGTAAAAAATTTATATCCTATGTTAATAACTGCCATTGTTTAATGTGAAAACAGAAATAGCTGAATATCAATTGAAAACAAATTTTTATCAACAATTTTTAGATATTTTATTTTGCAATAGTTACAAAAAATCATAATTAAGAAATTCATAAATTCTCAAAAATTTTTATCGCTGGATCGTATGAAGTATATATATCAAAAGGGCTCCACGAAGTTTAAAATTTATAGGCCAATTAGTTATACCTTTTATCCCATTATTCATGCCAACGGAGATTGGGAAAAAATTTGTTAGTTAACAATTGAATAACTTTTTGAAAAATGGTGATAAAACTTTTTTTCTACAGAACTTGATTCATTCAAGTGTTGAGAAGATACTGGATTTTTTAAAATTTGTGAAATGACATTTTATGTTATAAAAAAATTATTTCTTTTGATAAACTCTCTTTAGCGGCAGCGCGCGCATGCTGTAACAGCCTCGCGGAACCCTATTTTCAACGCCAAATTAAAATTATAAATAATGGAGATAGAGTTTCGGTAGTCGAAACTTTTTCATCGGAAATGTCCTCTTCTTTAACAAGCTTCTTTCAGAATTGCTCAAATAATAATATTTTTTGAGTTATCAATGAAAAAATAAATACCATTTTTTCAAATCTTATTTTGTTAATAACAATTGCAATTTTTTACCTGCATCAAAATCCTTCAAAAACATTTTTCTAGAGGTGATTTCGAGTCGAATGAGCAATCGCTCATGTTTTAGGACCTTTATGTCTATTATTTATGTTTTTGAACTTGTTGGTTAGACCAATGGAACGTCTTCAGGAATTTCTGTTGTAAATAATTACTCAAACTTCTCTGTCAATTATTATATATCAGTAAATGAACCTGTTTTATGATGAACAAGCAATTAATAGTTGACTTTGTTGGAAATAAATCCTTCAGAAAGTAATATTTCATGTTCATTTTATGAATTATTTTGGCAGTGAAAACAAGTAAACATTTACGCATCAATAAGAATGCGGAAACGTCAAGTTTTTTGGCAGTTGTACAATTTTTTTTTTAATTACAGTTGAATTTTTTCACCTCAGCTGTTTGAAGTATATTTACTCCACATTTGGTTATTAGTTTGTGAAATAATGTACCTTCTAACCGAAATTATGAAAAATATGCCAATTTTACCAATATACCTGGTAGTGAAACTATATTTACAAAAATCTCCTATGTCTAGTTTTCTAGAAGTGAACTGATCTCATGTTCGAACAAACTGATTTTATTATTTTTCATTATGATGTCAATTGACAATCGAATTTATTTAAAATTCATAGTCCGCTAATAATTTATATCCTCCACAATCTTGATAATAATTTAAAACAAAATAATTTCAGAAAAATATTTTCAATAAAGTCTCCAGAATCATTACCTACTGATATCATTTGTTCTCATTGCAATATAATTATTATCTTTTTCAGAGTAGATAATGTAGGTCACGTGGACAAAGATGTTCCTGCATCCATTTTTGGATTTGTAACTCTTGATGTCCGCATTCCCGAAACTGGATTATTAACTGAACCAATCACTTGTACAATAGTGAGTATTTTTCTTCATCTTTCATCAGAAATGATATTGCAAAAAAAGTTAATATTTCTAAACTATTTGATAATGAATTTTGAGATAATTTTTATGGACCTGACGAAATCCCATAATCTTCTCTTACTACTTCAACACGTATTTACTGGAAATGGTACATCTTCTCCTGGAATTTCCAGAACTCAAAGAATAATTTTCTTATATAATTTGAATGAAATCAAGAATGATATTTTCACTTGATAGGTATAATTTGGAACCTCAATACGATAGGATAATTTTTGAACCATGTTTTCATTTCTCTTAACAATAAAAGGCAGAAATCTATGAAACTGAAATATATGAGGTGAGTCATTCGGAATTTATAGCAAAATCTGAATCAAGTCCCAAACGTTCTATTGATTCGAACACAACAAACACACTTATTGATTGGATTACATCGATTTCTCTTTTCGAAGCTACCTCTTTTGTTGAATTTGATGCAGTAAATCACAGTGAATGATGCTAAAAGTTAATGGAAAGTCAACATAAATAACTTTTTTTCAAAGCGCAGCTTCAAGGATTTGCCTTACCAAAAGAGGGGAGATATGGTAATAAAAATAATGAACAAAAGAAAATTGAAACTTTCTAAGTTTTTCACCACTTTTATTTGTAACTGATGTTACTGCAGTTTATTCCTATAAAGACATTTTCGAACTTATACATTTTTATGTATGATGTATATATTTGAAAATGTACTTATAGGACGAAACTGCAGTAACGTTAGTTACAAATAAAAGTGGTAAAAAACATAGAAGTTTCAATTCTCTTTTCTTCATTATGATTTCCTACCAGTAGTAATGGCTACAACCATCAATTTATTGTAATAAAAATAAATTATATTCAAAAGTTCTCCCGGTGATTTTTTAACCTCCTGCTTCCCATATAGTTGAAAAGTTTTTTTCCAAAGCCATCTGATACATTTTGAAACATATTTTGATATGATGAACGGTTGATATAAATCATAGAAAGTTCTAGTTGAATTCGATCTTGTCGACAGATAAAAGCAGGTTATATTATTCACAATGGTTCAGCTGTTGACACGGCGTTTGTGCAACCAACCGATCTTCAAACGTATACAGTTGAAGAAGATCAGGCCTGGACATATCAAAACTGCACCTGTTCGAAAAAGTCACACCTTGAAAAAATTAGACTCTATGCCATTATGAACCAGTTCCTAGCACTTGATAACATTTCGACAAGTGAATGAGATAACCTGAGCGCATCAGAAAATGAAGAATTGAGGAATATATCTTCAATATAGATAAATAGAACATCAAAACCTACCTTCTATGAAATTTTGCAATAAGAAGTCATGAAGAGGATAAAGAAGAAGAAATATGTAGCGAGAGACTCAACAGCATTATGACCCCGAATGCAAATTAATCTATCCAGTCTATATGCAGACTTAGAATATCACGCGCCGTTGGATGATATCGCCCACCTAGAATAACACTCTGTTGGTATGAATACGCATTGAAGGTATGTGGAAAGTTCGAAAAAGATGCCAGAAATGTTTTTCAAAAGGTACTGTACATCTGCTCAAGTGATGAAAGAGAAACAGCAGCGTGGAACTAAGGAAGGCGACAAATATCTAAATAATTGAAAACAGACAGATACTTTTCAGTTAAAACCCCAACTAGAAGACTTTTTGAATTACTATATAGAGTCAACATAAATCAAAGCCTGTAATGAATTTATGTTCAAACTGATTTTCCACGGCTGTACTCATAATCCGAATGCTGTTCTATTTGCAATAATGCAAAATACGAGACCATTCTTCACATTCTCATTCAGTACTTCATCTTGATAACATTATTTTCATCAAACTCGACAAACGAAATTGCATATGAAATGAAACTTGGTCAAGTAGTAGAATAGCGTAAGCTATTCACCTGTATGTATGTGTGTATGTATGTTTGTTTGTGACTCTCAAGCTCTGAATCTGTATTTAACAGAATTATGACCATTATTGCTTGATCTATACACGAGCAGATGGCGCTGTACGTAACCTCCTTGATATAATTCGGACTCACTTTACATGTATTTATTCATTAGAAAAGTTTTGTTTCTATTAAAACGCGCTCCTGCTGCCTTATTTGTAACCCTCCTTGGCGCGCCTGCTGCCTTGGGCTTGGTAGCTGATTTTCAGGCTCCCTCTCCGGAATCGAAAAATATCAATGGTCATTTTTCTAAACAATATACGGCTGATTGATCCCAAAGTTTAGATGAAATAAATATAGTTTATAAAGATTAAAAAAACATGCTTCTATCCCGTAATGCAAAACCCAAACGGGATACAATGAAAAAGTCAGGTATATATCGAATAGTGTGTGGCGAATGCTCTGCAGTATATACAGGCCAAACCGGTAGAAATTTTGAAATAAGACTGCGTGAGTACGTCTGTTTGGACAAAAAATCTGCAATGTACGAACATCTTCTAGAATCAAACCACAAGATAAATGAAAATAACCTTCAAATCCTACATAATTGTAATAAAGGAAGAAAAATGAATCTGTTGGAGGCCATGGAAATAATCAAATCAATTAAAAACCAGAAAAATATACTCCTAAATGAGCATCTTGATTTATGTCTCCTCTCTTGAATTTATGAGTTTAACAATCCCTAGAATTTTCAGGATGGTATTTTAAGTTGGTATCCTGTCTCTTAAATACCTGGCCTTGCAGCATACCTGTAAGTTCTATAAAATCGATGTTCCAAATTCAGATTTCACTTTTATACTTGATAATGAGATCAAACCTGAAACCGGTCGAGTGGTATTTAAACAAAAGTGTTTTTATTCATTTCATTTAAGAGCAATTATTTTTCGTTCGTAATTGTTTGAAGCTTATTTGAAAAAAATATTTTTTAACTTTCTAGTTCGAAGTTCTTTAAAAGCGTGTTTTTTGGTTTTTAACTTATATTTATTTTATTGACGAGTAAATTATATATTTTCTCTAAATACTCAGCCAATCACTTCTAATATACTTGCGTTTGTTTGTATCTTTGAATGTACTCGGTAAGTTATTTTTGATACGATTTGTCCCAAGAAATGAACCATCATTACAAAACTGTAAATTTTATAGAATAATAAATTAATATATTTTTTTTAAAGAAGTCTGTGACCTCCTACTTCTCCATCTTGATACAAAAAATGAAAGGAAGGAAGGAAGCAATACATTTCAAAAAAGTAATTCATCACTAATATATGTAGATCATGTAAAGAAATAACTTTCAAACACAAACTAGAAAAAGCATTCTCGAATCAGCTACTTTCGAATAAACATTGAATTATAAGAAAGAAAAATACTTTTCAAACGAATACTTTTATATGAATACTGAATTATACAAAAACACTTTTCTCTATTCAGTTTGTATTTCAAACAGTCGTTATGGAATTGAATCAGATGTCACTTGCTTTATCAGCTTTTCAGTACCAAATCTGGATGAATAACATTATAAGAAAAAACACATAATTCATTCATTAAATTACGACTTCATGTCAAGAAATGAGTTTAATCTACTAATGTCACCGATGACACCGTAATGACATTCATTCGCTCATTTAATTAAATCCCAGTCAAAGGAATGATGTTTGCATGGGGTATATTTTCAGCAGTAGTTGATTTTATTCCGAAAGAAGGTTTTACTTGCCCACCTTGATGCAAAAAAAAATGTAAAAATCTTTCAAAGAAAAGAAGGAAACAATCAATTTCAAAAAAGTTATTCTATTAAAAGATGTATTTTCAGACTGGAAAAAAAAACCATCTCGAAACATATACTTTCATATGAACAATAAATTTCACGCAAGAAAACCACTTTCGAAACAAACACTTTTATATAAGTATCAACCCATCTGACTATCTAGAGATTTCATTCATTTCAGTTTAATAATTACCTCACAAATTTTAACGAATCTAGTGACCATTCGGGCCACTCTTCTGGTCCTCTTCAACTGATCTATCTATCAGGATGGATATTTTTGGAATACCAATGAAATCAGGTGCTTAATCTTCTTGAAAAGTGAACTCCTCCTGATCAACACTTGCCAACAATCACTTGGTGCAAGTATGTCTGACAGTGTGATTATCAGTATAAATGTCATCAAATGAAATCGTTGATTAACGAGTTCTACGTAAAAACAATTTCAGATCCTGATTTTCGATGGATTAGTTTTTACTTTTTTGTTTAGATAATTATGAATCATCAATAAAAATCCATATTCATTAACTTGAAATCAATGTCATCA
The DNA here is from genome assembly GCA_015342065.1 of Leptinotarsa undecemlineata. Classification (NCBI taxonomy): domain Eukaryota; kingdom Metazoa; phylum Arthropoda; class Insecta; order Coleoptera; family Chrysomelidae; genus Leptinotarsa; species Leptinotarsa undecemlineata. The sequence goes on along the minus strand of WOGP01004141.1, from coordinate 8,231 downwards.
AATATAAATACATTTCTACAACCATGCTTATGAAGACGTTCAACTGTGATTTTGGATTTATATCAGAACCCCTCACCTCAATTTTTGTTATGTATACAAAGTGAAAACCCCTTTTTTCAGGTAACTGATTTATCATCTGATGGAGGCAGTGGGACCGTATCACAAGTTGGCGGAGGTCTGGGATCTAAGTATGTCGAACTGAAAATCACTTCTAAGTTCCTGAGGGGACTCAAATATCGTGTTGATGTTTATACAGATGCTGCAACAACTACTAGCGATCCAAAAACTACTGAAAACTGAATATTTGTAAACCAGAGTTAGAGGTGCCAGATGTGAATAAAAGAACAATTGATAATAATAAAATAATTATTTGTTTCGAAAATAGTTTCAAACTGAACTAAAATTACTGTCGTGATCTTTACTACACTGCAATTTTTCTCTCTTGAATCAGTTTTGTTATCAGCATCCATAAAAAGTGATCTAAAATCATATAACTTCCCGAAAAATCAGTACACACTAACCACACACCACTAACACCCTAGTCACACTCCAGAGTAGGTAAGTATGTTCTATCAGAAAAACAATAGATTTGAAGAGAATATATTATTACCAGCATTGCAAATCTTATAATAATACAAGAAAATAAATTATCCGAAATGAAATTTGGAAACATTAATCTCCCCCAACAATGTACACAGTAGGTTTCTGCCTGCTGAATAACAACTACTTTCCTGGCTATTATCATACTGGATATTGAATTATATTCGACAGATGTTATTGCAGAATAACTCACAGAGGGTAGTCTTGCAGATGTTTTTTGTTCATCCAGCAGCAAGACCATGCTGACGAAACCGGTCTGTAGATAATCTACTCGAATCATTTCAGCAGCAGAACCTACGGTGACGAGAGGTAATACCTCCAAACCGATCTGGTAGTGATCTACTCGAATAATTTCAGCATTATCCATTGCAATTCATTTTGAATGAAACATGAAGAAACCAGAAAATTCGATTATAATTTTAGAAAGTGCTGTTTTCACTTTCTGACTTCAGAGAGATAGTTGTAGAAATGCAGAATTACAAATTTGTTTTCAATCCAACTTTTTTATTGAGTGAGGCTTTCGTCAGATTTTTGGTACTAGTATAGTGTGTCTTCGCTTCATTCAAGTATTTGAGCAGAAAAAACAGCTATTCTAAAATACGTGAGAAAGGCACGGTAGCTATTGAATTGTGTGCGGAGAGATTGGAAGAATCCAACCTCATACACAAGTCAATAAAAATATTCTCGGACATTCAGGCGACGTTGTAAGCTCTTGGCACCGACCGAACAACGTCAAAATTGATAGCAAATTGCCTCGATAAAAAGACTCAAAAGAGTGCCTCTGATCTGGATTCCTGGCCATACTGGCCTGGAAAGCGATGAGGCTGCTGACTGCCTTGTAAAGGAGGGTGCTGTAAGCAGCTTCATCGAATCAGCAGCTGTCATTGGCATTGCTTTAGGCTTTGCCAAACAAAGATGGATGGCAAGAAGATTTATGGACTTCTGGCAGAATCTTGTAGGATTGGCTCACTCTAAGGCGTTTATTCATCCTTCGAAGCTTGATACAGAACACTTGTTGGACTACAGTAGGGATGAACTACGATACCTAAAAGGCCTTCTTACAGGTCACTGTCATTTGAATCATCATATGCAGACACTCGGACTGTCTTAAGACAGTGTGTATCGCCTCTGTTTGGAAAATGATGAAACAGCAGATCCTATACTTTGTGCCTGCCCCGATAGGGACCGAATCAGGGTTTTAGTTCAGCATTGCCGTACTCTCACCATCTGACCTGAAAGACTACTCACCATACAAACTAATCGGCTTTGTTAAGAAGCTGGGTTTTTTTGGTCCAGTTTCAATAGGTGTGGGCCACAAAGAGCCTTTGAGGGTGCGGTGGAGGGAGAAATAGACCAGTTCATTTTGGACCTAATCTAACTAACCTAGCTAACATGAGCATTTAGCTGCTGTGGGTTTACTGAATGAAAAATCATAGTACATTCCACTTTCATAAAATAAAGAAGATATAAGAATTGAACGGGCCTGAAGAATTGAATTCAGTGGTACTTTTTCGGATTGCATTGTTGAAATTTCCGTCGCTGAAGTGATTCACATCTTTATGTGACACATCCAATTCAAACTCGATATTTCGAAAAACTCAATGTTTGTACAGGAATTGTAGGTAACTATATTAAAGAACAATTCCTTTCAAAAGAAAATCGGAATGATGATGGATGTTGAATTTTTGTGGATAATCAGGTTTTGTCAAATTCGCCACTTATATCGAGCATAGCGAAATGAGGTAGTCTTAGCAAGCTCGGGCTGATCTTATTTGCTTTTCTCTGCTATCTAGGAGCTATCCGACTAGTCAATTTCACGTAAGTCTACGGAAAATACTGCAGCCCCATGTGCTCATTACGTTATTCTTCCATCTTTGTATATAGACTCTCCTATCTTTTTCATATCACCCGTTCGAACAAATGTTTCAAACTAGTTTGTTCAGGGGAATTTTTGGAATGTCACATTTTTCTGGGCGATGCCTTCATGAAGGATTTTTCGTGTGTGTTTCCGGGTTTGTTCTGTCATTACTTTTTATGTTCTATACAGACCCACCTTCCAGTGTGGTTTCATATCAAATATTTTGTAACCCCACAGCTGGTTCAGAGCCCATATTGCACAGTACTAAAGCCACAGTTCCACCATAATAACTTTGCGGATCGATAGATCAGAAGAAGCAGTTCCACAAAATAGTCATTAGTGTTGATAACTCACGGGAATAAATTAGGAGTTGCTGTAGAATACTAACACTTACCATTCTTCAGAATATAAAGAAGGAAACAGACGTTCCTTTATACCATTATATGCAAGTTAATGTTACTCAATTCGAACCTTCAATAAAGTGAATTTTTTACTTTATAGTTCTAATAGTTTCGAAATGCAAATAACTAAAATTGCAAAAAACTTATGTTAAAAATCATGTTTTTTTATTAACATTTTTAAAGAAAAAAGTTGTTCATTTTGAAGAGATCCACCACCTAGTGAGTTTATGTAATGTTCTCAGCAACTTCACTTAACCGCTATAGGAGCTAAGTAATATTCAGCGATGAAGAAAATTGCAAGATATGTCTTGAAAATGATCACTTCCATCGTTGTTGAGGAAGGTCACCATATTCACTTGGAGAAGGTGTGGGAATTACATTTTCTATGAAAAGTGCCAAAAGTGTACTGACAAAAAATTAGGGCAATTTGATGTTACATGAAAAATCAAACGAAATTATGATTTCCTACTTCAAAAAACCCCCGGGTACTAAATTTCTTGTCAATAAATTATTATTTGCGAATTTTTTTTCCAAAAAACGATTTCAACACCCTGTATCTGATTAATTTATATAGACTTTTTCTTAAAATTGTCTCAGGAATGAATATTTCAACGTACTTGTGTTAGGAATCACACGTTGAAAGGTAAGACCTCGTTAGTCCTCAGCTTGCACAAGTTTCTCAAATTCTTAGAGTGGTCGTTCGTATGGAGGCGACAGTTGATTACCGGAAAAACAGATTTTAAACAGATTTAAACAGACTTATGTTACACCCTGTATATAGAGTTGATGTTACGACTTTGTAACACACATCAGCTCTTTCGTTGCTTGCGATGCCTGAGAGTCCTGGCAACCAGTATACAGCCAATCTATTTCTGTCCGTCAGTTTCACTAGTTCTTCATGGCATTCCAAGTGCAAGTCTTGATGTCACTTTCGAAATTGTCAGTTATCCATGAGAAGCCTTAATGTCAATGGAAATATTGATTTGGTGATTTCGTTGAAGAATCCCCATATCAATGTTCCTTGGGCATTGTGGAAATGCATATACTTCAGCCTGGAAAATTTATGTATACTGATCTAATGTTTCAATGTTTGCTGACCCTGTAATTGCTAACAGCAATTAAGTATGGGTATAAGTGCATGATATTCAAACAATTTTTGTTCTTTGAAACTATATATAACGGTTCCTAGTTGACCTACTTCCTCAGACCTCGCCTTGTTGTATGATTTGGAAAGAAACGTTCTGTATTGAAAGCTACAAATACCAAAGTAGGCACACACTGCTAAAAAATCGTAAACGTCATTATCAACTGCAAGTTGGAAAAGGCAAGTTTCATTATTCATAACAATCACCTCTTATTGCAAGGTTTTAGTATTTCAAGAGACCCCTGCATTCCTTAGCATTGGATTCTTTGGAAGGTAGGTTGAAAAACGTGTAATAAGAATTGCTCATATTTTGAATGCATTCGACATGTCTATTGTTTATCGATATTACACTGTCTTATTATTTACTTTTTGACTTCATCCATAGCATTTTAAATATTAAAATTATTACTTGTCCAATCTATTAATACGATAACGCATTCAATAAATTTGAATTTGCAATATTTAGTCATTATTGATCAAAATTGATTGAGCATGATGCCGTATTCTAATTTCCTTTCTAAATTATACGAGCTGCTTCTTTGATTTTCTTCTCGTTTCGTTGGGCTCTGTCATTGTAATTTTGTGTTGATTCAATCCACTATATCTGTTAAAGAAATCAGTTGAAATCTCAAAAGTCGAAACTGTGTCAACTGAGGACTAACGAGCTCTTACCTTTCAACATGGGATTCCAATTCTGGAAAACAGGTAGGTTTAGGAAACAAAAATCAATAAAATATTATTTCAAAGAAAACAGTTAACATGTAAATAGGTTTCAGTTCATTTATTGATGTATCTAAGAAATTTTGTCATTACCTATTGTCATACAGAGGATATTGTGTAATAGTTTGATGTACCAATAACTGCAATAGATAGCAAAACATGTTTTTAAAGAAATTCATTGTGAAAGTATTATAATAATTATAATGGATTGAATAGTATTCTCAAAATCAAAAATAATATTTGTTGCATTTGAAAATGAATTCCAGCACTTCTGAGGATAAAACACATTGGGATGTTTCCCAAACAAAAGCCATTACATATACAGTGCATTTCTTTAATGCCCCCCTTTATTTTTTGATCAGGTCAACTAAAAAAAAATAAAATTTGGAATAAGGAAGTTAATGCCTGAATACTTTAATTCGAAGTGAAACTGACAAATGAAACTTTCAAGATGGCGACTGGGCGTCACCTGGAAAAAAAATTAATGCAAAGGGGGGTCTTCTAACACATCATTTTGAAGCTACTGACGAATATTTCACAACTCCACAATATGAAGTCAATATCTTCACTACTACAAAATGGCGGAACATTTAATAATTTCCTGAATGTGTTTATACACATTAATATCGAGTATGATACTTATTTATAAAATAACCAGAAATGTATTACCAAGATATTTTGATTCCTTCATTACGTACAATAGTCAAATGATTGACTAATTGCATGGCCACCAATCAATTCCACATTTCCAGGACAATAACAAAGCAATCTATGAAATCGTTGTATTTCAACCAATTATCATGCCACAGTGCAGATTCTGTTACTTTACTTTCATTCAAGGCTCAGTTGAAAATACATATTACATCACGTAGTCTATGAATTTTTTGAAGTTTTTTTTATTTTTATGTTTCACACCATAGAATTGTTTTATTGGTTCGAGCTTTCATGTGTTCTGTATATATTATGTTACACTGTGATATGTTAAATATTTCATTACCTACCCATTCAAATAATGGTTTTTATGCCCTAGTATAATTATTGTAATATGGAACTAACTATTCTGAATACTCCTAATTTGTTCTGTGTTATGGAACAATATTCTCAGGAACAAATTTCTATTTATAGATTGTTAGCTTCTTGTATTTATATATTATTTGAACGTATTTTATTTGTAGAAGAATTTTTATACTAATTTAATATTTTTCATACCATTTTTACCTTTTTGGACCTGTATTTAAATTAGGATTTACTATCTTCGAATGAATAAATAAATAAAAAAAAACTTTGGTTAGAAAATTTCAAATGAACCTACAGACACACATAGATACATACATTCAAACAAACTATGTAAGTTGATTAAAAGCTTGTAGTTATCGATAGCTTAGAGAAAAAACTGGTCAGTGGAGAAAAATTGTTCATAGAAAAAAAAGTACTAGCCAAACATGAAGTGTTGGTTGTCTAGCTTGAGGCCTTGTATATAGTATAGGTACTGATGAAACAAGTTATAAGTGATAGGAGATTATAATTCGATATGAAGCGACACTGTGACGGCAATAAAACATCATGAACTGACTCAGGCTTGACGTCAACAGATGGCAGCATATTACAAATTGAAAACAATGAAAACCTTCTGTCACAAACTTCAACACTACGACTTTCAGACATGAATACTCGATAGTGTTCGAGTTCATAAGAAACAAATATATTATCAGAGAAACGTGATTCCGGATTTCAAGACAAATATTTTCATATCTGGAAAATAATAAATTTAGTGGTCAACATGAATTACAATGTAGGGAACTGATATATTATATATCGAGTCAATTTTTTAACGATTTTTCTATAAAAACTTTTCTTCTCCACCATCTGGAAAAAATAAAAATTTTAAAGTAGGTGTAAAATATAAAAAATTACAGGTCACCCCGATAAATTATTGTGTTAATTCAGAGTATTTTCCAAAAAGAAGAATGCAATGTGTCACAAGTTGCTTAAAATTGAACAACTGCACATGAGTTGTTATAAAAATCTTATTAGAGTGTTATACGTTACTATAAGTTTCAGAAAATAATACATGGAAAATAAACATCCCAAAATTATTCATTTGGATTCTGTCATCAAATGGTAACAAAAAACAAACGAAAATTCACACTAAATATTAAAAATGTTTGGATATGAAAAATTTTGCAGCAGTGTGGCAACTTGTCGTTATAATCTGTATGCACTTTTGAATCACAGTGGGACTACTTATAGCAGGGATTACATTGCATTCTACAGATACTCCTATACTAGCACATGGCATAAACAATACAGTTTTTACAGTGAGCAGTGATAATTTTCCAAAAAATATAATTTTTTGTTATTATGTATAACACGTGTTTTTATTGACGGTCTTATAACTTTGAAAAAGAACAGTTAGTCTAGCTAGTAAACTCAAATTAGTCAAGACCTTCAGGACAATGTAACAGATAAAGTTCAACAAATAGAAGACGAAAGGTCAAGGAAATCTGGAAATGAAATCAGACATTCAGTGGTCGTGTAGGAAATCAAAAATGATTCAACTCAGCTATGCAAAGGAGTCATGGCACTGTACAATGTTGACTTTCCAAATAAAAACACCACCCACTATTTACACCGTTTGATCCGACTCAAATCACGTATACCAAAGACTTGCAACCCCACCTGACTCCTGGCTTCCAATTACAATCGCCAATGTCTCGCGGACTTTTTTGTAAATCTATAAGAAAGAACTATATGTTGAATAGCACAATCGCTCTGACTTGTCACGGATAACATAGTCCTATTTCAACCATTTCTAAAAAAACATCGATGAAATTTATACATGAACATTCCTCTTGAATCACTGACTATATAGGGTGGGGAACTGAAAACAAAACAGATCGAATATCTTCAAAACACTTGTTTTCTGAAAAAAATACAAAGACATGTCGGTTTTTATACCTGTATACCTGTGAGTTAATGTTATATACCCCGGACCAAAAATGAACCGTTCTGGAAATAATCATCTGTATATTGGAAAAAAGAATTATGCTCCCTCATATGATTATAAAGTTTCGGAATCGATATCTCAGTTTTTTCGAAAATAACACCCTGTATTTTAGAATAGTTTCGGAAACTCGAAATGATTTTGACTCTTTTCCTATATGCAAAATGAACCGTCACAAGACATTTTGGTTTATCTTGAAAAAATTAAACATGCTTATAATCACCATGAAACTACAAGATACGAAAGCTTCATGCCGAACAGTTACAAATAGGTTATCAGTTTGCCGTCATGGTTTTTATTGAAGACAGGATTTCATATGAATAAATAATGAATTGAAAACTGTTTGTCAATACTTGACATGAAGAATTCACATGAAATATAAAAATGATTTCAAAATGTGTTCGAAGATATCGATATTTTTTGTTATTTATAAATGACCTTCCCGAACATGTGAGAGATGGAAAGGTTTACATGTTCGCAGATGATTCAACAATTTTGATATCT
>WOGP01004140.1:0-14340 GCA_015342065.1 Leptinotarsa undecemlineata | reverse complement strand
TAAATTACTGGCTAAGTGTCTTTTTGGTAGTACAAAACGTCAGGTTAATTTCAATATTGTAATTTTTTCAGTGCTTGTGAAAAAAATTGTTATACAAGTTTTCTGTACCCCCTTTAAAAGGGCGGTATCTTAACAAGGGATGCTTCAATGAAATTTCTTTATATGAAAGATCCTATCTTATATAAATACTTATATTTTTGCAAGTCAAGAGTGTGGACTACATATTTTGTAGTGATTGTGTGATGTGATTGATTTTATATATGTAAATATCAAATTTTTCATATACAACATATATTTTTATTATTAAATATTTTTTATAGTTTGTGACGTACCTAAACAGAAAACAGTTGTGTGATTACTGTAACATACTGTTTTTCTGTGAAATTTTTTTAAAGGTGAATAAATATCTTATCTTATCTTTTTTTCGATGAGGAATCACCTCCTTAAATGTTTTACACTTATTTAGTTACACCCGGTATATTAGGTTGTTTCAAAAGTTTTATCCTTTTTATTGTCATGTTTCGATAGAGAATTTTGTATTCTATAAATTGAAGCTTTTCTTTTTTTTTCAAATTTTAATTTTGTGCCTTTTGTCAGCTCATTTTTAAATGATGTCTTTACGAAATCAAATTGAGCCAAACGGCTGCCGAAACAGCCTGAAACAGTGTTAAGCTAGGCGCAAATTGGAAGCGTGTGGGGTGACGCAGCACAGCGCGATATTTCGTAACCCATGAAAACCAATAGAACAGCGCAAGTTGGCGTCCCCGAACACGAGATGGCGTGACACGTGACTCACGTGGCACAGTGGTTGAGACACAGTTTTTCGTGCCAATTCTTTCGCGTGTCGCCAAAGGCTTTGTATTTATTGCACAACATTGCGTTTTCTGGTTTTTTATTGTTTCTTTTTTAAATTCAAAGTTATGGTTGAGAAAAAATTAATTGAGACTGTGAGGGCATACAAAGAGTTGTATGACCCCAGCGATGCGAATTGCATGAAATTAAAATGCAAAATCTGGATTTGGAATGAACTTGGGAAGAACTCAATCCTAAAGCCCTTAGCTTTACTAAATGCACAGTTCGACTTTGGTGTGCGAAATTTAGTTCTGAAGATTTTTAACCTCCAAGATGAGATTGACCAACATTAATTCCAAATGAGGGTTTGAGAACTAGCGTCAGCTGCCATGCTGATGGTTCAAAATGTACTGGTAAGGTCAAAAAGCTCAAAAACTGGTTGCCCTACGATTTGAATGATGAACAGAAATTGTCACGATTCGAGGTCTGTTCTTTGCTTATGCGGATCTTTTTTGGATTGTATCTTCACGTGTAATAAAAAATCGATCCTCTTAGACAACAGGAAAATTTCAGGACAGTATTTGGACACCAATAGACCATTCAGGCACTTCCCAAAGGTGAAAATTCACCAAAACAAGACCATGGTTACGTTATGGTGATCACTGACTGGTTTAATTCATTATAACTTTCTGTAACCGAGCCAAACCATCACAACAGAGCCCCAGTAAGAGGAAATCGACAAAATGTACCGAAAATTGCGTCATTTGCAGCAACCGGCACTGGTCAACAGATAAGGTCCGATCATGCTACACGACAACACCCGTCCGCACGTTTCACAAAATACCGTTCAAACGAATTGAGTGTCGAAGTTCTGCCTCACTCACTATAATCCACAGACTTCCCGCCAACTGACTACCATCTTTTCAAGCACTTCGACAACTTTATCAGCGGTAGATCCTTCGCCAATCATGACCAGACAAAAACGGCCTTCATCGACTTTCGAGCGCAAAATTTTATGTTGACGGAATTAACCGACTCGTGTTACATTGGCAAAAGAGAACTTATTCAAATGACTCTAATTTCAATTAAATTGAATAAGTATTCACTGAGATATTACAGTTTAAAATAGACTCATAAAAACGGACAAAACTTTATGAAATTATTGAAGCGTAAATTGAAAGCCATGAAAGTTTTTTCTCCCAACATAAGTTGAAATGAACTTACTACTTGTACAATTTACACCTTCATATAAAATTGTTGGGAGAAAGTCTGATACAATCGGTATCTAAAAAGAAGAATTTCAACAATGAAAACATTTGTTTTCTGTAAAGGATATGGCGTCTTGAGTGCCGACAAGCCAGCTTGCAGAGCAACAGTGAAAACAGACTGTGTAGCAAGTTGGAATAGTCTGTAATTTTCTTGGCGAAATTGTTCAATAAGTGTGTCCCATCTTTTGACATCAAACAAAGCTTTGTATGGAGCTAGATCTGAAAACAATAAAGTAAAATATAGGACCGCCTTTAAAAATTTTATCAAAATTATATTACAAGCAAACAATATAGCTGAAAGAACCCATATTTCCAAAATGATTATGATCTGAGAGATAATCCGTCAAAAGAAAAAAAATCATTTATGAGAGAAGTGGCAATAAAATTATCTGTACCTTTTTACTGATAATATATATAGGAACAGTTTAGTTAAGAGTGACATCAGTGATAAAATGAGACATTACGTCATTATTTTCATAATAATATAAAACAGACATACTTGAATTAAAGGATTCAGCCCAATAATGAAACAATAGTTTACAAATTTTTTAAAAATATTACATACATAAATGCCTACAAGAGAGGCAAATAATGTACTAGTCATTAAAGAAATCTATTTATTTTTATTATTTGTTTTCACTTAAATTTCCTCATTTTATTATTTTGCAGAGCTTATATATTAAAATCAAAAATCAAGAAACAGTTTACTCAAAATAATTCGAAGAACATTGAAAATGAAGACCTCATTGAGGTTTACTGCACTTTAAGCAATCCAAAGGATAATTGTACTTTATTTTTATTTTAAATTAATGAATTTTGTGTAATTTCATGTATGTTAAATATTTCATAAAGACAATAAATGACAGCCAATAGCATAGCCTATAATACAGTCTTTCAAAAAATAACTAATGCTCATAAGTCATATCATCAATAAAAGTCTTCCCTACGATTGTATATTACAAATATTTTACTGTTTTTCAAAAGTATACCTGTGGTAACTGGAAAAGCTAGCAGTGCCATAACTTGCTGAATAGTGACAAGATGTTCCTCTTCAAAACTCGGAAAATGCTTCCGAGCATGCTTGATGGCATCCATTCTTCGTTCACTTCGAATCAACTCAACGAATTCCTGTATTCGCAAATTAAACTCCATATTTGATTTCAGTTTGCGCAACTTAGATTTATTATCGTGGCACCAAAGAAGGCATTTATTCGTTTCTCTATGGGCTAATGACCTTTCCACTTCACGAGATGTTAGGAAAATATCTAGAAAAGAAATTGATATCACCATTTAATTTTAAGGGGCATCCTAATATCTCCTCAAATCCCTGAAATAAGTATCAGAGCAAATCCACTACTACTTGTAACATTTTAACTCTAGGGTCATTCGCATTCTTTCCTATGCTTAAACTGAACCACAGCTAATTACAAGTAAATACATCTGGACCATTATCTTGAATTCAATAGAAAAAGCACTCTCTTTCTCATTCTACTCCTTAGCTTTTCCTACGACTCTCAAAAAACACGGAATAGAAAGTAAATCGAATGAAAATGTTGCCGACCCACACAATTGCATAAGAATATAGGTATTCACGGACGGATTTATAATTAGAGAGAAAAAACTTTGGGGTGGTAGACCGTGGTCAAATAGAAATTGTATTACTAATCACTTCTTTTACTATTGCGCAGACATCATCGGTGGTAAAGGTGTTGACTGCAAGGATGTAAGTTGTATCTGAAAGTCTCAGCAATGACTGACTGGCGATAGTGATGAGGGTGTCCCTGCGAATGCTCACCCCCGATTGGTCCCCACTTTAGTTAGGTTGTTCTGTTTGGTCCACGCTATTGACAGATCCAGTACTTTTTAACCAATTCGAATGCATAAAATTATGATACCACATAACCTATGTTTTCAACTGATAAGATGTGACGTTTGGTTATTTGATGGGAAGTCTTTGCTAAGATATGTTCCAAAAGTGACCAGAAATATTTTTCAGTGGTTCAAAAATCACCAGTGATATGAAATAAGGTTTCCTGAAAACTGGTGAAGTAATCGTGAAAATATTAATCAATAATTTTGTTGTGGTGACAGTTACAATTCGCTGATAACGACTTTGAATTTGTAATATTTGAACGGGTGATTAACAGAAGGGATATCCGTCACTTTCATGTTGTTTTCAGAAAAGCAGAAAACATTCTGATGAACGATAAAAGAAGTTTTTGAAAATTATTCAGAGAAATTTTCAAAATAGAATGTTCCTTGATTCAAAACTGAACCACTGAATAGATTTCATAGATGAATACAATACTTACTTTCAATCATCTATGAGGTGAACAGAGAAAATGTGAAAAACTTTTTAAAAATATACTGCTCCAAATAAAATAACTTTGTGTTTAAAAAAATGAACAGCTCATTCCATAAAGTTTAATAACAAATGTAAGAAATGCCTCAGTACTGATGATAATTCAGCTTTTTTTATTATTGTAGCGCAGCATTACTTTCGTCTGTCATTTGTGCACGTGTTACGCCATATATGGCTTCTTCAGGCATGTCTTTACTTCCCTTTACAATAAAGACATGCCTGAAGAAGGAGCACACTTCACATTTATTTTGGTTTTTGAGTTTAAATGACGCAGAACTATTTTATGAAGAACGAAATTTTCTGACAAACTGAAGGTATAAAAGTTTTCCATAAAAGTAGTTTTGAAGATTGAATTTAAAGCTAGCGTACCAATATTCGTTAGGTCCTTGATATCGGATCTATCAGCCAAAGTGATTGCAGCATTGTAGTATCCATTCCTGAGGAAGTACTCCACCATCATCCTATCTAGTCTTTTACGTCTCCATTGATTAAAAGCAGCCACAGATAATGTACCACTTGGAGTCAAGGTATTATGCTCTTTCAAGTGCTCCAAACGGCGTTTGCAAACATTTGAAGCTGCTAGTTCTTCGGAAATGCTTTCTTCGGCTGCAATACACAGAGATAGGTACAATAAGAATCCCATTCAGGAATGGAAGAATTTCTGTATGAAGATAACTAAGAAAGCAATGATTGGATTTTTGAGTGACTTCATTTTTAACCTTACACCGCAATCTGCAAAAGATAGGAAGTTATTAAGAACAAACTTCTATATTTGTCTTATCTATATGACTACCATCAGACTTATCTCATGTCATGTAAATGATCTATGGAGATGAATAAAATTATCTATCTGATTAACGGAAAAACAGATTTTAAACAGATCTATCTTTCAAAGGCAAAAAGAGGAAACTACTAGGGTCTTTTTGAAAAATTGTTGTGCAAATAAAACGGGTTTTTTCTGAATAGTGTCATATTCCGAAAATTTCACAACAAAATGGTCAAAATTTAGAAAAAAAAATTATGATTTTAAAGTTGAATGACAATGTTTTTTAGCATTAATGAAATTCAGCACATAATTATGCAATAAAGTGAGATGTTTGTGTTTTAAATTCAGTTTCAACACAACAGAAACTAATTTGATTCTTTTTCTCTGATTGTATAGAGTACCAAATCCGTTTCTGTTAAAACGATACACAAAAGCTAATAAATCCATTAGCTTCCATCAAATTCATCACTGATTTTTTGTGATTAGGATCAATTTTGTACTTCAAATTATATAGAAGCATGAAAGAAGTAATATAGTGATTGATTCTGGATTGGTACTAATGTTCAGAAAAAACACAGTCATATGTTGAATCAAATAGAACTAATCACTGTTTACTTAAAAAGTTGTAATAAATACAGATTTTTTTCATTGGTATGTACGAAGTCAATATGTTTTTAGTATTTTATGGAACATCCAATTCACGAATGATAAACATTTTTTCAGTTCTATAAGCGGAAATTTGGAGGACACTCGTACAGTACTTTCGATACTTACCGACACATAAAAATTGAAGAGCCTAGTGAGTGAGTAGAACATTCAAGGTATGAATATGAAGGTAAAGTAACATTCAGCTTTAAACTTTCAAAAAGTGTTTTAGTTTATATAACTATTGTGTGTGATTTGCCCCTCATGAGGAATAACTCTAAAAGGTAGGGTTTGAAGTGTTTTCACCAAAAGTAAATATTTTGGAAAATAGAAGACATTTGCTTTATCTACTTATCTGGTATCTTAGCATATCTATAAAAATATATACAATTCAAATTTTAATAGTACGCGCTTACCTAGTAAGTGGGAAACAATTGACAAGTCCAACGGCCCCACAGCAGCAAAAAATTTACCAAAACATTCACATCAAACTAGCCATTATAATAAAAAATCAGCAGTCAATTATATGTACAATTAAGCTATACTCATGCCATTTTGTAATACTCTATATTCTCAAACATAGGATGATATACTTCACACAAGTTAGTAAGTATGTTCCTGTAATATTTTCATTTTTTTCAATGGACCACTTACCCTTCCTCTTCAAAACCTGTAGTTTCTCAACCATACCTCCCAACAATGAAGATATGTCTTGGGCTTTAACTTCTGGGGAGTCCAAGGTGTCTTCTATCAAAGAAGCAGCTTGCTGTACATGTGAAACTTCCCTATCTAGTGCTTTTTGTGCTGTTCTGAATTTCTTATTGAGAATTTCATAAGGAACCTGGAGATACAAATGAGAACTGACAATGTAAAAGTAAGTGCATTCACCATATTGAAATTTTTTCAACCTTTAGTATTTAACCACTTATATTCAAGTATTTGATAAAAACTACAGTACCAAAAAATATATCTTGACACTAAATGACCTGGAATTTACTGGGTGTATACCTACTCATAAACATCATATAATGTATTTCTGTATTTATCAGCATTATTCACTTTACTATCTTGATAGGTCACAAAGAAACCATTATTTTTATCAACTTCAGAAATTACTCATAACCATTTTATTCAAGAGTTTTCAATGTCAGACTGTTGTATGACAAATAGAACTGATGTGATAGCGATGATCTATGAATAATGTATAGGACACTACATCATTGATTTAAGAATATAGGTGGATTATCCAAAATCCAACTACATTGCAATTTGGCAGTAACCCACCAATAAATATCTTCAATTGAAAAATATTGTTCTTTAAAGAATGGGTTACAATAATAGCCAAGAAAATTAATTCCAATTTTTCATACTTACCTTCAAAGTGGGGTGTTCTAAAGATTTAACATCTGCCATTTTGAACCACAAAATGAAAACATAAATAATGTAAGTCCTCCAAATCAGCTGAGTGATAACTCCGTCAAATATTTTTCTTTCAACTTATTTGTCAACGTCAAGTCAGATTAAAATAATGATTTATCAAGAAAGTGGTTATACCTTACTCATAAAATATTCAAGAATTGATTAAAACGACACGGACTTCCAAAAATTTTTGATAATTTTCAATATTTTTATTTTTATTTGGGCAGATGGCCAGCGACGTCACAGACGTCTATTACGAGTAAAGGGGAGAGCATGTTTGCTAATATTTCAGTAGATGGCGCTCTGACACGTTTCTTATCCTTAATATTTTCGAAAAAATTGATACGGAAATTAATTTACTAATCAGTAAACGCCAGAAATAAATTTGCGGCTCATATATCATATATCAAACATTCTCAAAATGTTACATTTATGGGGGAGGAATACGGAGTATGCGAAATCTAGTTACGTACCTACCATACTTAATTCGAAAGTGAAATTCAAGAACACCATTGATTTTTGTCAAAAAACTGCAGTCACAAATATTCAAATGTCAATTGTTCAATTTATTTATTTGCTGAATTCGTTTACACAAATATTGAAATTTGCTCTTCATAATCGTTACTATAGGGAAAAAATGTTCAATGAGCTTGTGTGATAAATAGGTAGGTACATCCAAGAAAATATATATCAAAGTGAACACTTCATCTGCTGCAATTGCGTTCCTCTATGGATATTTTTTAATTATTTCGACAAAGATATCTTTGTCGAAAAGTAAGGCCGTCGCGTCGCTTTTCTTCAACTGGACAAGTTTTTCGAACACTAGAATGCGTATGAAAGCAACAGATTGGCGCTCGAAAGATCATGAAATGGTTTTCACCGATTGCAACTGTCAATTTGCGTTTCTGTACTGTTAGTTGCATAACAAAAATGAATGAAAATATTACGTCCTCGTTTTACACATTGTCTGGGGCATGACGTAATACTTATAATGCATTCGAAACGTGTTTATTCCCTGCCGCTCATTCTATTGGTTAATTCCATATTTTCAAATCGTAGTAGGCTGATCTACCGAGTTTTCAGTATATCTGCTGATTTTACACTCTTCTAGTTTCATTGATCTACTGATTAACTGTAGAAATAAAAAAACATGTACATTCAATAAATTGTGTTATTCATATGAAATTATGGATTAGATTCTATGAAAAAAAGACAGTATTCAGTACCCACTATTTTGATCGCAGTACAATTTTAATTCCATAAAAATTATTGATGCTAAAATGTTTTATCAAACTAGAATCCATTGTCAACGGTGTAAAGTTAAAAATTGATTATGATGATAATTGTTGACAGACGCACAAACTTAACTAAGATTGTTGATGTAGGAGCCTTTTAAAATAAAATGTGCTTTAATTGTGTTTCATTCATATGCCACATATACATGTACATACTTCATATATATATTCTTGATTCGAAAATTTTCATTTGAACAACATTCAGATGCACAAAACTATTTCTAAATTATTAAACTACTTTGGCTCCCATGGAATTTTATATTCATAGAAACAAATCGATTACAACCCCGAAGAAGGTACTATTCATTTCCAAAACACAAGGAATACAGCTGTGAAGGCAGAGTCCTGTTTTTATGTTTAATTTATGCTGAAAATAGCACCTAGTCACCGTATAGAAGTAATACGGTGGTATTAGTATCGTTCCAAAATGTAATGTTGTTTGTTAAAAAATTTCTACGGTTTCGATACTTCTATGAAACACAAATATAGTTTTTGGGAAAGAAAGTTTTTGGCTTTCTACTACTCCATCTTGATACAAAAAAAGAGGATAAGGGATAATAGTAGAAAGCCAAAAACTTTCTTTCCCAAAAATTAATCACTCCTAAAAATATAACCCCTTCAATACAAATATAGTTGTCACAATTAATAAACTGTGCTAATTTTACATTTCATAGTAAGTGAATGTCGTAGTTATAATTTTCAACCTCAAACTAGGAATAACTCTATGTAATGTATAATGTTCACTGAAATATTTGAATTAACACACATTGGAATTGGAACATGAATATGAAATATTTACAGAATAATTATTAAAGTAATGACTTTTATGAAATTGACCCGTAAATTAAAAAAATACAAACAATCCATCATTAAAAAGTTAGGTTGGTCGGATATACATTTTATCAGAATGAACATCTCATTTCAAATATATCCCAACAGTAGGAAAATATACTGATAAGTAGTGAATTTTAAATTGCAAATGTGTTGACGGAATAAAAATTGACCTGGCAACTCTGTCGAGAAATTAGAAAGAGTATTATGGAGTGAGTAGTGAATAGTGGTGATTCTGAGACCTGAATTTAATTGATAATCATAGACGTCTGGTTGTAGTTTGTGAAATTGTGGATAAGATAGGTTAGGCTTTGATTGATGAAAGTGAAAATTGTACAACAGTTAAAGCAAAAGTTATTCAAGTGAACTCGCTCAACATAGTTCATTCAGCATCCTCAGAAAGGTATGGTTATGTTAACTCTATAAAGGCTTTTTAACGACTATTATTTATATTTTTATGAACTATAAACATATTTTCTGTTTTTCATCTCAGAGTCTCGAACAATTTTCTTAAAAAACTTCTGCTGAGTTAGGTATTTTTACCATTTAAATTTATCTAATTTGATTATTTTCTGCCTTCTGTAAAAATACCGTTTTGTTAATTACAGATATATACGATCAATTTTGAAAATGGGAAATAAAAAGAAAAAAGTACTTCATAAATAGGTTACCGTATTATAATTTCTAGGGATATATATGTTATTTATAGATGTAGTTCAGAAAAAATTACGTGACTTGAGAACCGTTCTCTTTATTGATGCTTATTGAAAGGGAAAGTTGTTGAAACCAGTTTGACGATGTTATAGACAAAAATGTGTGTCATGTATGTGTGTCCTTTCACGTAGTAATCAAGAATCAAGTGCATTTTCACTTGACGTTGCTTACATAATTTTCCAGAAATAATCGCTAAATAATGTATAAAAATTTGAGGAACTCTTACTGTTGTTGCAATTTTGAATACAACGTTTTGTCTAAATTTACAACTCCATGCATAGTTATGTGTAACATAAAGAAGAAAAATTGAGAGTAAAGATATGCTTCATGATGGATTGAAATTGCGTAATTATGTATGTAACTATTATGAAATATTCAAGTTGAAAAGTATAGAAGAGATCGGTTTTTGGGAAAGAAAGGTTTTTGGCTTTCTACTTCTCCATCTTTGCAAAAAAAATGTGGATAACTTCTGAAGGAAGGATAATTCAATGTTCGTACGAAAGGAGTTTTTTCCTAAAAACATATTTGCAAATAGTGTTTGAACTTGTTACTCGCTTCCTTCGGAAGTTACGCACATTTTTTATTTACAGATGGAGAAGTAGAAAGCCGAAATCTTTTACATCTACTCATTCATAATTTTTTTATCAGTTTCTTAACCTCTCTCTCTATATCTCTCTCTCCCTTCCTATTCATTTCCCCCTCTCCATCCCGTACCTTCCCGTCTCCCTCCTCTTCCCTTTTCTATCTGATCCCTTCCTCTTCTTCTCTTCCACTCTCCCCCATAACGCAGTGCGTTAGTCTTTCTCTGTCTCTCTACCATGACATTATTTCTTAAACCATCTTAATAAAACAATCTTTAAATCCGATTTGAAAATTGAATTGTTTGAGTGTATAACTTAAGAATTATTTGATTTTCGACGTATAACAGCGTCGGATTGCTTTAATCCAGTTGATCAATTTCAGGATTTTTCATATTTGTCCACCCTTTCATAAACACATCCTGAACATAAGACACTTTTATACTGAAAACTCCTGCAGTCATCTCGAAGATTGCGCAACATTATTTGAGATATGCTGGTTGGCCAGTAAATAGGTATTATCCACAAAAGAACCTTGATCTATAATTGTTGCGAATATGAGATAGCGCTGTTGCATTTGCCTACTAGTTCCATGATTTCATTTGTAAGCTCCACCAACAAACAAAATACTTATATGTCAATTGACCTTGACATTCGCGTTATCGGTAAACAACTGAAGTGATTATTTCTAATCTTTTTTTTACCGTTTTACAATAGCTTAGCGTTTACGGCTCCGTTAATTTTCGTTAAATTGCCAATAAAAATGCATTTAGCATATTAGGTTGACAGTTGTGCCGATGTGAAAGGACTAATGAATAAATAACC
The DNA here is from genome assembly GCA_015342065.1 of Leptinotarsa undecemlineata. Lineage (NCBI taxonomy): Eukaryota > Metazoa > Arthropoda > Insecta > Coleoptera > Chrysomelidae > Leptinotarsa > Leptinotarsa undecemlineata. Next base: position 2,845 of record WOGP01004140.1, on the reverse strand, counting down.
AAACTTAAAATTGCATCTGACCGCCTTGGGGAGCCTCGTTTGATATTCGAGAATTTAGTTCTCTATCGATCCCATAGATGGCGTTTAGTAAAAGAAGATGCCATTGATCTCGAGTACTTGCTTTAACATTTTGTCATTAAAATGAAAATTTCGTATCTACATACATGATGAATTACAATGAATGAATCCGAATTTGGATTCTTTAAAGAATTAAAAAAATATAAAATGAACGAACACATATTAATAGTCAGTTCAGACAAATAATTCAAACACAAAATCGTGATAAAAGCGAGTCTCTTGCAACAAAATACTATTTTCCGTATGAATATTTCATTTTAGTCAGTTATAATTTCATTATATGACTATTGAAAAAAGCATCAATCACGAAGTGTGTTCAGAAAATGACGGAAATTTTTAAATTTCATGGGTTTTGAGAATTCAATTGTCAATTTTTTTTGTTATGTTGACATCGATGCCCCTGAAGTATAATAAAGTTTTCAGCTGTATCCATTGTATACTTTACCTGTGACAACTGCTAAGGTTAGACATGTTTTTAAGAGCTTGGCGATTTTCGTTTGTTGATACAAATATATCAAAAAGTTCGTATCAAACTTTGTTGACCTAATTGCCTGTTCGTGAATTTTTGGCCAAAAATAATATAGTGAAGTCTTCATATTCGCCTTAGGTATATCAGTAATATCAAAATCTATTCAAAAATATTCATTTCACTGAAAAATTTTCAAATAATTCCAGATTAGTCGAATCTAAGTAGGTAATCTAGTATGGAAACTAGTTCGAAGGGGATATTGTTGAACAGCAACAATTTATTTTTCCAAGTTTTAAGTTACTGAAATTTTTCAAAGAATTTGGTTGATTATTCATTATAAAGTTGAAAGCCACCGCGAATATCCAGATGAGTAAAGGCAAAATTAGAGTTTGCACAACATTGGTGTTGAACAATGTATAGTTGCCTGATTCTTAATATAATTGAAAAATTTTACAACTTTATTCGATGCTATTTCACAAATTGATATCCAACTGTTTACAGAACCTCTGATACCTATATTGTGTATAATATTCGAAAGAATTTCATGAACTGCCGTATCAGTTGTATTCTAAAGTCACGAAAAAAAAAGGAATATCATCTAATTAACTGGGATCTATATTTATGAAATAATTATTGAATCTTTGACACATTCCATAACAATTTTCTGTTTTATCTCCATTTATCGAAGTATAATTCACTTTATCAGTATCACTATATCAAATAAAAAAAATTATCAAAAATCTGAGTCAGATAGAGATCAGTATTACTAACATACTTATCCTACATATTTGCCAAGTTTGGGAATAATTTTCTCTCTCGATAATTGAGTATGTTTTATGGGCCACGTGTTAAAGAATAAACAGAAAATTATATTGTTTAGTCGCTTGATAATACCAAACTTCGAACAAAGTACAACTTGTCAAATGAAAGGAGAGACTTGAGAATTTTCTCTAATAGTTTAATAATTAGTGATTAATAGAATTAATAATAAACCACTCAGAACAGCACGACATTCGATAAATGAAACACATGCTTGTAGAAGTTATCCAATATGTAATGTTTATTTATTTCTCATTAAAATCAATATGACCTAAGCACCTTTGAATATATTTTAATAAATAAACGAAAATTCGGGTTGAATTAAAATAATTTTGATTCACCATTGTGAATCAATAGTGTACATTTGGCACGTCAATTAAATACAATAAAATCATGTAAGAAAATAAATAAATGATGAAAAGACTGATTGGAAACTGAATCGTCACATTTTTACACATAAAAATATTTTAAAAATATGATTGTATATTCAATTTATACTTGTAAAATTCACAAAAAACAGGTGTATATGGGACAAAACAAAATATTTACAATTCACAAAAAGTTTACACAATGAGGAAATAATTAAGATTCCCCCTTCCTTATATTTTCAATTTGACAGGTCATTTATTTCTACTTATAAACTCATCTATACTATAAAAAGCATTCAGCATCAAATATTTTTTATTTCATTTTTAAATAAAGATAACTTAATTTCTTTGATAGGCAAAGGAACACAATTAAATAAAATAATACAGTTATAGTATAGAGAATTTTCAAATGCAGCTGTTTTATGCCAAGGTATCGACAATATTTTATTATGTCGTGTTTCGTACATGTGCCTTCCCGCAGAGGTATTAAAAGAAAGTATATTAATTTTCGCATACACCAGATATTTATAGATGTAAATACCAGGTACCTACCTTAAAAATATTATTGTTTATAAAAATTTCTTTACAGCTATCTAAGCGATTTATTTTAAAAATTAGTCTCAGAAGCCTTTTCTGAGCAACAAAGACGCGCTGTAAATGACTCGATCGTCCCCAGGTTAATATATTCAATGAAATATGTGAATAGGCTAAATCATAGTACACATTTAAAAGACCCCGTTTGGCAATTGTGTCTTTAAGCTGTAAAATGGCAAAATATGCTTTATTAAGCAGCTTGCAGATTTGGTCAATGTGTGGTTCCCATGTTAACTTGCTGTCTATAAAGGTGGCAAGGAATTTAGTTGTTTCAGATAAAACAAACCGGGTGTTAATGGTCTCCTAAGGTTAAAATTCATATACACCGTTTTCCCGTGGTTTGAAATAAGTTTATTTCTTTGACACCACGCATATACTTCGTCAAGCGTTATCTGAGTTTTGTGATAAAGTTCCTCCTCAGTAACACCCTCGGTGTTCATCTTAATTTAGCCAGGATTGAAGCGTGGCTCCCTTACCCTTTGGACTGAGATTCGTCAGAGGGACGAATGTGTCAAAT
>WOGP01004139.1:0-14341 GCA_015342065.1 Leptinotarsa undecemlineata | reverse complement strand
GAAGCTATTTTCCTGGTTTTTTGGCCATGATCTGCAGGTTTTTATGTATGACTTTTCATCTGCTACTGCGGAAGATATCATCAAAGGCGATGTGGTAACGATCGCAGTGCCTGAGTTGGTGCTGAAGTTATTGTTCGCGTTGTTTCCAACGTAGAACCTAGCCTGCTGGTCTTCAAACTCTGGTTATCAATAATTATTGATGAGCGTGGTATGGATTCTCTTAATGGGATTCTCTGTCTAATGTTTTAGTTTCTGTTGAAATTATCCCGTCGCTTTTGAATTTCTATTGCCTCTCTATATAATGTATTTCAGAATGAGAAGATGTAGAGAAATCCATCTTGACGATAGTGATTTTAGTGACCGCAGTTTTCACACAACCCTTTGAAACTCTTGAGAAATGATCTCTGATAGCCCCACTTGACCCTGAGACATGCAGTTTGACCTGGCAACCAGAACATCCAGAGGGACACAAGGTAATATGTTCACTGGGATCCAATACTAATGGACGAGGTTTTGCTTCAACTTTTCGAAGATTTTAGTGACTGCAGTTTCCTCACAGCCCTTACTTTTGAGAAATTATCTCACATACCCGCCTATTGACTCTGAGAGATGTATTCTGACCTGACAGACCAAAACATCTAAAGGGACACAATATAATATGTTCACTGGGATCCCTTGACTAATGAACGAGGTTTTACTTCAACTTCTCGAAGATTCTAGATACTGCAGTTTTCTCACAGCCCTTAAGCCCACTATTGGCAGACCAAAACATCTAGAGAAACACAAGGTAATATGTTCAGTGGGATCCAATGACTAATGGACGAGGTTTTACTTCAACTTTTCGAAGATTTTAGTGACCCAATTTTTTCACATTACCTTAAGATTCTTGAGAAATGATCTATTATAGCTCCCTATTGACTCTGAGAGATGTATTCTGACGTGGCAGAACAAAACATCTAGAGGGATATGAGGTAATATGTTCAATGGGATCCAATGACTAATGGACGAGATTTTACTTCAACTTTTCGAAGATTTTAGTGACAGCAGTTTTCTCACATCACCTCAAGTTTCCTGAGAAATGATCTCTCATAGCCGCCTATTGACTCTGAGAGTTGTATTTTGACCTGGCAGACCAGAACATCCAGAGAGACATAAGGTAATATGTTCATTGGTGTCCAATGACTAGTGAACGAGGTTATATTTCAACTTTATTGTCCGCAGTTTTCTCACATGACCTTAAGACTCTTGAGAAATGATCTCTCATAGTTCCTATTGACTCTGAGAGATATATTCTGACCTGGCAGAAGAGCTACCAGAGGGACACAAGGTAATATGTTCAGTGGGGACCAATGACTAATGGACGAGGTTTTACCTCAAGTTTTCGAAGATTTTAGTGACCGCAGTTTTCTCACTGCCTTTAGGACTCTTGAAAAATCATCCCTTATATACCCCTCCATAGTCATTGAACCCCACTAAACTCATTACATTGTGCTCCTCTGGATATTTCCTTGGGGGCTATGAGGAATAATTTCTCAAGAGTCTTAAGGGATGTGAGGAAACTGCGGTCACTAAAATCTTCGTAATATTATAGGTGCCTTCTTTGTTGAGAACCTGTTCGGCACCAACTGATTTGTCGAGAATTTCTCTCATGTTCATAGAGTCGTGTAGCTATCCTTCTTTTCGTGCTTTTAATATAGACCGACCCGCATCGTAGTTTTCGCGTTAGGAACAACGGGAACAACAACTTGGGCACCACCTCGGACACTGTGACCGTTACCACATCGCCTTTGATAATGTCTACCGCAGTAGTAGACAAAACGTCAGACATGTAAACCTGCAGACTACCGGCTAGCATCTTCGGATGTCTCATAACCCAGTTATATTGTAGTTACTTTTGCAAGTGAATTGAAAAGTTTGTGTTTTATCACATTTCTGTAAATTTTTTATTATTTTAGTTTCTCTCTCACATACAGTAAAAACATTTACTTCTCCACAAAAATTGTTTATCAATGATTACGTTAAAAGTATTTTCATCACTACATCCCTAGCTAACACCACGAAGGGCGTTGGATTGTATCCGATAGATGTCAGTGCAGGATTTTTCACAGAAGTAATTCCTGCATATGCTGTTAGAGATACAACTGCCGGAATCGATTTTCAATTACTGGAACTGACGCACTTGCAGACCGGTTTTGGTCTATTTGGACTCTCGTCAGTCCAAAGTAGTAGCCATCGTCAACATAGAATCGATGACAATCCATGAATAAAATTGGAATATCTTTCAGAGTATCATTCCTCGAACTAGGCTGAAGCGAACGACAAACAACATATTTTTCATCGCGCCACCTGGTGAATGAGGTACTAACGAACCGTAAATCGAAATTGATCGAATTCCTCGTATAAAGGGAAAAAGTTTTCACATATAGTCAGTGGGCATACTTGAGGACTGGCTGTAAATCTAATTATCTACAAGAACAATTTGTTCATGCCACTTTTACCTCCATACACTTTAGGTTAATTAACTGACACCTTTCAGAAGACAACTATTCCCCTGGCTAATACCACGAAAAGCATTGGATTGTATTTGACAAATGTCAGTGTAGGAATTTTCACAGAAGTATTTCATGTATATACTGTTGGCGGTTGGCGGCAGTTGTATCGCCGTTAGGATATTCTGAAAGTCAATGTTTTGGGTTCTATGGAACCATTTAAAACGTCTACTTATCCTTCAGAAGTCTTACTTTACTCCAACGTACCTTTGGGAGTGAAGTAGGACTTCTGAAACAACAGTTGGAGGTAAATCAACTATTAATAAATGAAAAGATATATAAATAACAGTATCAGGGGACTCGATGCAAAAAAAATAATGAAATTATGCTTCGGAACGTCTAATAGTATCGAGCTCATCGAGGTGTGAATGCGGAATAATAATAATAATCACCTTGTCCCTCACACAAATAACAACCTGCCACGTCAACATCAATAAGAAAAATCTGTAATCCGTTCCTTCCAGGTCGCGACCTCTTTACCGTTAATTTTTCAATTTCCTCTCGACCGGCGAACATGAAGCCTTATCACATGACTATGCAACAATTTACTGGGTCAGATCTTGATGTATTATTTATGGCCGTAACAATTAAGCTCACAATAAACATATGACAGATAATGGTTGATATGAGATCGATTGGGCAGATAATTTCATGAAATTATGTACATAAACATACATTCATTTCGCTGCGTGCGGTGCCATTTATAATTTATATTAGTACCCGGGGATCGCCTTCCACATCAGCGACGGTAAGAGGAAAACGCGTGCTCGATTTACAATCCGCGGTAAAGATGTCGATTGTGCCTACTTCGCGATAGTATGTTAACTTGGTTTTCTACCTTTCTGATACGAAATTAGGACTACTTAACTCTGGTTATTGGTAATGGGCACCAGGGCTGTTTCAGTAGCTTAACCATTTTATCGAAAACATTAAGTTAAATATTATGATGAATGACATCTAAAAACTTCATGGAATTTTCAAGGAAGGTCCGTCAATAATTGTAAAATTACAACAGTCAAATGAAAGACATTTATTCAAGGTCTATTAAAATATCTATCGCCTTATTAGATCGTTCTGCACCGACTGTCCGCGAAACTTGACTGTATCGATATGCTTGTAGGTAGCGTTTATATGCAGCAAACGAACTATCCCGAAAACGGTGGAGAATTCCTTGAAAATCCATCAAATTCGGTACAACATTCGCTGGAATACTATTGAAACGGCGCAAACACCGAAAAACCGCAGAACGCCAACTGGGCTGCCTGCGATTTTGGCAATGTCAGAATTGTTTTTCGACGGCCAGTGACGGTCGTAATATCTTTTTTTGGGGTCTAACCTACCGGAGTCTCGCAACTACGTCAACAATGAATATAACTGGAGTTTTTTCCCAACACCAAGTCGTTATTTTTAACACCTCGACACGTGTTTCGATCACCAAGTGAGCATCTTCAAGAGGAAGATTAAACAGTTCAATCTTCCTCTTATGTGTGATTGATGACTTGTTTAGTTTGTGGTAATTCATGATCATTTTAAAGAAATGAATATAAACACTTATGACTGATTATAATAAGGATTGTTTATAATAATAATAAATTGACTTGATTCCTAAGAAAGTATCAGTAAGAAAGTGTTTCAAGTCAACTAATACAGGACCCTCCCAATTATATCAAATATAGAATATCATCAAAAATCCAATAATTTCAAAATGAATAATATTACTATAAACAAATATATGAATGATGATCCTATCGACAGAGTACATAATATCAATAAAGAGTAGTTGATACTACTAATTATAATCAGAAAACGAAATACATATGTACTCATATATATGTGTGTATATACTAATATACACATATATACAGATAATATACACATATATACAGATATATTATATCTGTATTTGTAAATACAGTGAGTTTCAAAATGTTTACATCATATGGAACAATTTTTTATTATCCATTTGACAAAAATTGATGCATTGCATTAAATAGAGTTTTCAAAATTCTACATTTCTGAACGGTGTACAGGGAAGAACAAAAAATAGAAATTTTGATCACGAGTAAACTATCCTGATTTTCCACAGGATTAAAAAAGTTCATTTGGAAAATATGTTCGAATTTCAAAACCATATTCAAATATAACCTACGTGGCAAAACAAAAAAACATCAATCTATAGTTCTAGCCTCATAAAGAGTACTAGTAGGTACTACTTACAGTACCTACTAGTACTACAATTATTTCTTGTTATTAAATCATACTGATAGTTATTATGGACATACATACAAAGTGAAATATCAATTTTAGACAAAAAAAAACATTTTCAACAAACATCTATATACTAGTAAGAATAATAAATTGGACTGAATTTTGCATTGAAATTATAGTAATATGAGGGGAGCTCCTAAGGTGTATATGGGGATGAAGTACTCTTCAGGAGGCTAGAACCATAAAAAATGGTTGTTTTTGTTTTGTTACACAGGTGACTGTGATTTCATATCTAAATACTGTTTTTCAAAATTGAACAACTTTTCTAATTGATTTTTTCAATAATGACCAAAATAAGAGTAGTTCAATAATGATCAAAATTTCTATTTTTTGTTCTCTCCTGTACACCACTCAGAAATTTTGAATTTTGATAGCTCATATCCAAGTTTCTTGCAATGTACCAATGTTTATCAAGAATAACATTTTCTGACAAATTATCACCAAGTGATCATCACTTGGTAATCTAAACACGTATCTTGGTGCCAAAATAATGATTTGCTGTTGGGGAAAAACTCCAGTAATAATTACTGAATAATTTGATTGAGTGAAAAGAAGGGCTATTATATTTTTTCATTAATCGTGCTTCGGAAATGTAACCAATATATCAACTCCATTCTACACTTTGAAATTTCGAATTTAATAATAAACAGAATTACCATGTCAGCATTCAAGGACTCTGTGGCAATAATGAACAATCACTGTTACAATTATTGTTAGTTTTGGGGCGATATTTCAATTTTATGATCCAGTTTCTGTAAATGTTTTATTGGTTGAATGGTATCTTTTGTCACTGCATTGAATGTTAAGAGGCAGGCTATTAATATTTCTCAATACTATTAAATTGTTCGGGTAACCTGGTATCATAAATATAAATTACATAAAACACTTTTGTTATTTTCACTGTTATATTCTCAAAAATCAGTTGATCAAATAAATTCAATTTGCAAAGCGGATACTCCGTGTGAATGAATTCTAAACTTGAACTCAAATTTTTTCGACGTTTGAAAAATATTTGTTTGGGACTATTTCTGTTCTTCAGATTGAACTGCCGTTCAATCCCCCTCTTGAAGATGATCACTTGGTGTTGAAATACGTGTCGAGGTGTTGAAAATAATGGTTTGGTGTTCTGATTAAACTCCAGTGGGTCTACTCAACCCTTCACCGCAACCCGCAAGGGTTCATTGTAGTTCACACCTATTCACACTCGACCAAATGAACTCAGCTTCTTAACGAGGCTGATTAGTTTATATGATGTTTGGTCTTTCAGGTCTAATGGAAAGAGTACGGCTTTACTGAACTCTAAAACCATGTGACAGTGACCTGTAAGAAGGCCTATAAGACATCGTAGTTCAACTCTTTGGTATCAAGCTTCGAAGGGTGGACAATCGTGGAAGATTCTACCATAAGTCCATAAATCTTCTTGCCATCCAGGTGTTCAATGTTTGTTTGGCAAAGCCTAAAGCGATGCCGATGAAGCTGCTTGCTGCACCCTCCTTTGCAAGGGAGTCAGCAGCTTCATTGCTTTCCAGGCCAGTATGGCCAGGAATCCAGACCAGAGACAATCTGGAAATTCTTTCTATCGAGGAGAGTCGTTTTTGGAAATTTGCTACCAATTTAGACATTGCTTGGTAGGAGCCAAGAGCTTCCAACGCCGCTTGATTGTCCGAGAATATTTTTATTGACTTGTGCAATAAAAATATATGATGATTGATATGCAGTCGTATAAGTTCCCAGAGAGAGAGTCCTGGATCTGCGCCTCAAAACACCTGCACCAGAACCGAAAGTGGTTTTTAATCCATCTGTGAAGTAACAACTATCTGTTCCTAATACTTCCTTCTCCCGGAAGTTTCAGTCCCCTTTACTCGGGAATAGTACTTCACGAGGCAGTTCGTTGTTGAGAGTTGGAGGCATAAAGTCAGAGGTCATTTTCAGAATGCTATGACTTTCAGTGTCAAACAACAGTTTGTTGCACTCTGCATTAAATTTATTTGCGCAATTGGCAATATGCACAAATCTGTATGCAGTCCATCTAGCCTCTTCCTCCAGAAGAATATGGAAAGACGTCAGATCTAGAAAGATCTCTGCTGAAGGTGTGGTACTGATGGCACAACTGATTGCCAGACAAGCCTGTCTCTGTAAGTCAGATAGCTTCTCTTGGGCCGTTTTCTGTGAAGCCTTCGGCCAGCAGGAAATTGCACCATAAGTGACCATTTATCAGACAATCATCATATAAATCCAATGGATTTGTTTGAGTCCTAAACCCCAAATTTTACCACAAATCCTTCGACATATCTATAGAGACAGTCTGCCTTTTGTACAACTTTTTCCAATTGAGCGTTCCAGGTGAGTCTTTTATCAAGGACAATACCAAGATACTTCACCTCCGATCAAAAAAGTGACGTTAGATCGTCGTATTTTCTCTTCCAGGTGAAGGCGATTATTACAGTTTTGCTGGAGTTGATAGACATCTGTTCCCATAGGTACCAACTGTGAACATCGTCCAACGTGCTTTGAAGGATATTACAAGCTACTCTTTCCGACGTGGACCTTGCCAGGATGATAAGGGCATCTCCATAAACTTGCAGATCAACTTTTCTTCTGTCGAAGGCATCAAGCTGACGGACACCATGATACACCTGTATCTAAAAAGGCGAAATTCTCGCCCAGGCATAAATTATATAATGAGCTGTTTAAACATAATTATAATACGTATTATAGTGTTAGTTGGGGTTACTATTGTTTGTAACCATTCCAAAAAACATTTTTGCTATAATTCACTGAATACTTTCATACGAGTATAATCCTCAACCATTTGAAAACAAATCGACTACAGTAAACGAAGTAAGTTGAATATTATGGAAGAACTTCCATTAAGAAATTCCTGTTATCCTCCAAATGGGATTAATACTAACTTCTACTTTAACAGAACTTAATACAGAAAACCTAATGAAAAATACTTTTCAAAACTACTTTTTGCATTAGTGCAAAAGTAGTACTTTTTGCATTGGTGTTACTCAACATCACTATATTGGGTTACAAAATGCTGAATGAAATATCAATTATTCCTGGTATGTCATATAAGGCATTTTCCAATAGGTATTAATAATTAATATATTTGTGCAATAACTTGAAAGAATATCAAATAAGATTTTAACCTCGCAAGTGAAACGATTTGCATTTCAAAGAGTATTATTTTTATCTCCGGAAAGTTTCATAAGTATCCATCTAGCATGGTTGAATTTTAAGGTAATTTGTGTTAAAAACCAACATCCTCTATTGTCTGGTACACCGAAGGTTGGTAAGTTGGTAATAGATAAATTTATTGTGACAAATTAAAGAATTAAATGTCTTAAACAAATTTATTTCCAACAATATTTCACTAAATCCAAACTAATTTATTCATTACAATACTTCGCAACTAACGCTTCATTCATTTCCACCATTTGAATTCCTTGTTTAGCCGCCCGATTCACTTTCTGTCCTGCCCTCTTGGGTAGGGAAAACGGGTTTATATTGGTAAAGGTCCTTTCAAGAATTATGTAGTCGGTTCGGTACTAGAATTTCACCGGCGATTCCCGACTGCATTCTTTTGAAGTCATGTGTTTTTTCTATGAGTCGGCTGGCGTATCGGTCAGAGGTGTCAGATTCGTTACATTATGATAGCAATATCGAATTGAACTCAACTGAAAATCGTCCTTTGTTTGCCTAATGGACTAACATAATAAAAATATTTCAGATAAAAAATTTCGTGAAAATATAGGGTAATGCAAAAATTACAATAATATCTACTTAATATCATTTGAAATTTCTATTCAAAATATTATGTTCAGTCACTATCTTTTCGTTTTTCTCCTTCTCGTTTGAGTACATGAAAAAGTCACTCGGAGCTAGATCTGGTCATTGAGATGAATACTTGGCCAACAGTAACATAACAATCAGTGAAGCTTGAGCTGAAGCATTATCCTGATGGAGCATCCACAACTTGTTCTTCCACAACTCTGATTGCTGTCTTCTTATCCGCAGAAAGATTGGCTTAAACCTCAAGGCTTAAACGTCATTAGGTGTTCTTGCTGTAGGAAAACAATTCATATATGAAATTCTATGGATGTAAAAAGAGAGTCACCATAAACTTGAATTTTGATTTGGACATTCGAACTTTGTTCAGTTGTCTTGACCGTGGATTCTTCCAGAGCACTGATTGTAGCTTAGTTTCTGTGTCATAGGTGAAAAACCGCGATTCGTCACATGTAATAGTTGAGGATTCTGAGTATGGAATGAACTCTCTGGATTTAAAAAGTATTTGAAAAATCCATCAATGTATTTTAAATTTCAAATTTGAAGATGGACCATGTCGATTATCACTGGATGAAGGGTAATCAGATTTTCAATATATTCGCGAATAAAGTAGATACAGCAAACAGTTTTCAGTTTTTCCCGTATATCTCAGAAACCAAAAGAGCTGGTTCATTTTTTCAAATCATTCTATAGTAGCTAAAACGCAACCTCTCTTTCCCATGATTTACAAAACCCTCGTGCATAATTTCGAATTTGAATAGCCCTGTATACTGAACATATTGGTTTCCTTACAACAAATACTTTTTAAAATCTTTGTTAGGACTTTCCCTGCAACAATAAATCAAAATTATCACGGTCAGTACAATGGTTAATGTGATACTTTAATGAAAGGCCCACAGAAAGGAGGTACTTGACAGTGAATTATTTACCGCGGTATTGAATTTCTTCAAAGATTTATGGGAGAAACAAATTTATCAACACCCCCTCCCCTTCTCCCACTCATGAAAACATGAACAAGATGAACAGAGAATGCCGGTAATACAATTTGCTTTTCAAGATAGATAGTTCAGCTAGTCCGAGATTGTGATTAGACACTGGCTACAAATCTCACGAACTTCTCCGTAATCTCGTATAACATTTTTGACTCGCAATTGCCGTTGAAACAGTCAGTTCGAGTATAAAATGCCAGAAACAAGGTCATAATTCTTTTTCATGACACAGCCGGTACTACAATATTTGCTTGCTGACTTCACTCGTCCACTTTGCGTCGTCTAAATGACACCGTGGTCAGGGGCGGCTTGAGGAATTTGTTGAGGGGCACAGCTATGAAACGAGTTGAATAGGCTGATTTTTTTTGTAATTATTTATTTTTTTTCACTCGCACCTCGACATTTAGTGGAAAATACCTAAAAAAATTATCTGGAAATTTGAGGCCTTAATGAGTGCTCGATCAAGGCATACTATGATTTTCCGTTCGAAATACTTAATATTCTACAGCTCGGAGGCATTTTATGATATAATCTTGGTCAATTGTAGGATTTCTTCAGAATTGAATATTCTATGAACATTCAATCCATTGTGACGTAATCGTAACTCGAACTGGCGGGGTAGTACTGGTCACTAAACCTAAACGACAAGAGCTACAGAAAAATATGAATGACAAACTTGTAGGAAAATCAATTTCCTACTATCGATGTTAGCACTTCAGTGCTAAATTAAAAAACAACTAAAACCAAATATTATAATATGAATTGGTCATATTAGCCAAAGCAGCCATTGGAATCCATGGCATTCAAGCCTACTTTTTCTAGGCTTACTGTGACTTGTTAAAGCAAACACTGACATTGATATTCAATCTTTCTCTGCCAGAAAATCGTTTTCCAAGCTATCTCAAAATTGGCAGAGTTATCCTCATATACAAAAGCGGCAATAAGAACAAAGTAAGAAACTACATACCCATAACAGTCTTACCAGCTTTGTTGGGTATTTGAACGGGTAACATATAATCGAGTATACAATCACGTGGACTCAGCAGAAATCGACCAACAGCATGGCTTTATTCGTAATAAATCTAACATTACCAATTTTATGCGCATTTAGTAACTTTGTTACAGATGAAATGAAAAACGGCTCAATAGACGTTTTATATACTTGGCCAAGGCATTCGACAGAATTAACTACAGGGTTTTCATCCTTAAATTGATAGCATTTGGTTTCACAAAAAACTCACTTGATTTCTTTCACTAGTGTCTATCCAACAGAATATAGTTCGTACAGTTCAAATTCACCGCTACTTTAGGAGTTCCGCAGGGCTCGATTTTGGGACCTCTTCTTTTCGTGTTATTTGTTAATGACGTTTCTCGGTATATCGGTCACTCTCAATTCCTCCTAAATGCCGGTGATCTCAAGCTTTTTAGGAGAATCGAAAGCGAAATAGATTCTGATATGCTTCAAGATGATCTTAATAATATATCTACTTACTTTTCAGTTTCTAACCTATCTCTCAACGAAGTTAAATGCAAAATAATGAGTTTCACACGAAGGAAGTCACCCACTATCAATCGCACCAATTTACAGAGAATCAATAAGATGAAAGATCTCAGGATTATTTTTACTGGTGTGTTCAGTTTCTAAGCTGGAATATGGTTGTGTCATTTGGAATCCAAATCGTATTCTAGCCAATTACAAGAATTCAATATGTAACCATTGAAGACCGCCGTGAGTCCTCAGAAATCATTTTTGTTTTTAACATTCTCAGAAATCTGAAAGAATCTGAAATTCTCTATACTATTGATTTTATTGTACCTGACGTAAGACTGAAGAGAAGAGATAATCTATTTCGTGTCTCAAACAATTTGCCTCCTCTTCAACAATGTCTCGAAACCGTTAACAGAATGGTGAGAAACTGTAAACTGCATATATTCAGTATTACAGAAGTACAACTCCTTCGAATACTCTTACGTGTCTGAATTTTTTATTTTATTATTAATTGTTTCATATTGTTATATTTTATATCAATTATAACTGTATCAATGGTACTCAATGAATACTATACTTTAACTTAAAAAAAAACTGTGCATCATGTAAGTGGAAACCATTCTGTTTGTTGTTCAGTGTAAATAAAATTATATTTAATTATATTCTACTCTAAATTTGAAGGGAATATGAATAAGTACCTACACTAATTCAAAATTCAATATAGATGTCTCATTCTTACTGGAACTAAACTAAACAAAATCAATTAAATTACAGTTAATGTTGACCCTATATTGGAAGTTCCTTTCAATGAGTCATAGTTTCATACTGCATCTGCCTTTGCAAAATATAAATAAACATTTCGACAAGATAATAATGAATATTTTTGTGTCATTCGTCCCATGAATTTTAAAAGTTTGAAGGGACATCCGTTTCAAATCTAAACTTTTCCGAAAATCGTTTGTTTTGAAACTTATATCACGTCATGAATGATCTGACTTTTTTATTGACTTTTTTTGGTTGTTTACACCTGCCACAATATTGAGAATATGAGAATTGTAAGGGACATGCCAATCAGATATTACGTAAATTCAAATTGTTTTTCACAAAGAAAAATGTTGAATTTATCAGTAACTTGACTTATTTAATCATTTAGCCTGTACACTTACACTATACACTTATACATACCTATCTCAACGTTTCGGAAGCTATGACCTGTTTCCGTTTTTAGAGCTGGAAAATATCCAATGATACTTTGCTTTTTTTAATTCACGTTATTTGTTGATTGATTTCTGTAATTGTCGACATTTGATGTAGTCGTGATGTCAGTCTGTTGCAGAAAAGGTCGTTGAAAAATTCTAATTTTCCTCCGCGAAAAAATAGTCTATATTCAATATTTGAATGATATTTTTGGAATGAAATGAAGACTCTGCAGAGAACATCAATTTTGATAATTTTTTCCCTATCATGTATGTTATATGACTTATATTAGATTCAGTAATACTCAATAGGGTATCTTTCTATAATGCTAAAAGCAGTGGTATATAACTTTTCAGAGCGGATATCATTAAATACGATGCAATGGATATTATCATACGAGTATCACTCAACATTAATTTTATTACCAAAATTTACCGGTCCAACCCTGCCAGCTGATGGGCGAAATCCAAATTTATGGAGTTGTTTTGATGCTTCTTATTATGAAAATGGGTACGTTGTACCCAAATTGGATTAAGACGTTACGAAATGAAAGGAATTCGTGAAAGTAAGTAAAAGAATATGTTTCCTTCACATCAGTGCTTACTGCTTATCTGAGTTCTTCACCAGGATTTTTTTATATATAATTGAGTACCAGTACTTACAAAGATAGAGAGAGTACTAAATGGCTGTAAATGGCCATTATTTTCAGGATAAAATTCTTTATATTTCAAAGATGAGAGAGTGGATTTCTGAGTTTCCGTTAATTTTCAAAACTCTCCATAGAATAATGAAGGAATAAATTATTTTCCTTTCTTTCATTTTATTTTTCAATATCTCATATGTTTTCGGTTTCCTCGCAATATTTTGTTTTTTGGTGGATTGAAAACATCAGATAATAATAAGTGAGTTTCGATTGATATCGACTGAAGCAGAGTCAAAACATTTTGTTATTTCACAGTGATAAATAATAAGACATTATCTGGGAAAGAAAGTTTTTGGCTTTCTACTACTCCATCTTGATAAAAAAAAAAAGAAAAAAATAATCACTCCTAAAAATATAACCCCTTCAATTCAAATGAGATTCCTCTTGGCTGGAATTAAATCAAATAGGTGAATGAATGTCATTACGATGTCTTTGGAAGATTCCCTTGTCCTTTTTTTTTTGTATCAAGATGGAGTAGTAGATAGCCAAAAACTTTCTTTCTCAAAAATTATTCACTCCTAAAAATAGAACCCCTTCAATTCGAAGAAATTATCATTCAAATAAATCATCCAAGATGAATAATTATCATATTACTTCATATTCTGGTTGTTAAAATCACGGTTACTATTTTTAATGTTCTTTCGACATTGAAGATCACAATTCTTTCAAGAAGTTTGGAATATGTTCGAATATCATCAATAAAGATAGGTGATTAGGAATATTTATTTCAATACTAAATTATCACCAGGATCTCCTGTCTCCACACCTGTAAACTTTCTGACGATGTGGTTCACTGATGAATGCAAATATTTAGAAGGGATGGAATTTCGCCTGCGATTTCATCTGTTCAAAAGAAAATAACATTCAAATTCAATGAGGTATATTTTTTCAAAAGATTAATTTTGAGTAAGGGAGGTTTCAGCTTCCTACCCCTCCATCTTCATACAAAAAATATTTTGAAGAAAAGAGGAAAGCAATTGATATAAAAATTAACTTTTCACAAAGATGTGTAGATCATGCAAATAAGTTACTGACAGACACAAACGGGAAACAACTCTTCCATTTGAGCAATGAATTATACAAAAAATACTTTTTCTATTCAGTTTATACTCCAAACGTTATGGAATTGAATCAGATATCAGTTATAGGATTGCTACACAATATAGTACATGAAAGTGGTGAGAGTTGTCACCCACAATGACGGACATTCGATGTTTTGGATTAAGATATTTGTCTTATTGCCTGGATAACATTACTATAGTCTATTTCAAAAGAGTGTAGAGTAATAAAATCTCATTAAGTATTCAAAAGCGCTACAGGGTGATCCGTCAATAAATTCTGTCACTTCCCT
>WOGP01004138.1:0-14344 GCA_015342065.1 Leptinotarsa undecemlineata | reverse complement strand
TGAATAATATCTTCATCCACCACACCCCAGCCAGGTAGGGGTACACCGTGAAGGGCGGCACTGATGTCTGAGGACACTCATGCCGTCAACCAGTTCAATTATGACTCATTCGTCCTTCTGACGAAAACCAATTAAAAGGGTAAGGGGGCAAGGCTCCATCCTGAACGACACCAAGAAGACTATCGGAGTACTTTCACTTATCCCCGCTTTCCATTTTTCCATTGACGACACCTTCATAATATGGAACCATGGGAATACTGAACTAGACGCCTTCCTGAAACACATCAACAGGCTCTGTAATACGAAAGAAGGACTCGAGAAGGACTCATCAAAAATTATCTTCAACGGAATGACTTCTCCGAAACGATGTTACAGAAGACTTTGGCTAAAAGACTGCAGGAGCCTCCCAAGGAAGAGAAGCCGTCACAATCAGTGCTTGCATTTCCCTATATCAGAGGATTATAGGAGAAGATAAGAAGAATTGGTTCCAAGTACAACATCAGAACTTGCTAGTCATTTTTAATTCTTCTTTTTTAGTTGTTTCAGGGATTTTAAACCATTTTATATATTAGACAATGAAAGTTCGAACTAGTGAAAGTAACTTATTATATTACTATCAGAATAAGACCAATATAAAGGTATCAACTTATGGGTATTTCCCAGAACGTACTACTTCTGAAAATATTCAGCTAATATATTTTAGAGAAATCATCAGAAGTCAATGTGTCTGAGAAAAGAAAGTTACATAAGTTACAAAGACGTTTTGAATTTTTTACAACTGAGATATACTGTGCGTTCCATTAAAACGAGCCACCTTGAATAACTCCTGGTGCAATGATTTTCAGGAAAAAAAAACACGTCGACAATAATATACATGGGGACACATTTTGACATATTTACATTTGATGTTACTTCTCCTACATCACTCGCAGAGCATGTTACTATCATTTTAAATGAATCACCCTATATTGTTTCGCATTATCAGATGCTCCATGATGAGCAGATTTAAACAAGATACAAAAACATATGGTGTGAAGATTATTTTGAGACAATGATGAAAATGAAAAATAAAAAAACAGGTCAACAATTATACACGAGACCACATTCTGAAATATTCGTTCTAGAGACAAATATGGAAGCAATAAATCAGAATAAGATATTTTTTATCAATTCTTCAATCAAAATCTGATGACTGGACAATAAGAAGAAAAAAATTTTCTATAGTAAATGTTTAAAATGGTTTCCACCAACTTCCATACAATGGTACAAAAGAGCTCCCAAAGCTGCACTGACATGGTTGAGAATTTCGGGAAATATTTCTCTGCAACGCCTCATGATATTCTCTCTCAAATCTTCTGATGTTGTTGATTATATCTCATACACTTCAGACTCCAAATGACCCCATAGGAAGAAATTTACAGGAGTGAAATCCGGTGACCGTAATGCCCATTCTGTAAGACCTCTTCTGCCAATCTAGTGACTAAAAAAGTGATCATCCAAAAATTGTCGCACTACAGCTGCATAATGGGGAGGTGCACCATCCTGGTGAAAAACTATTTCATTTTCGAATGAACTCATACCCTCCTCAATTGCCCTATTGATGCACGGTATTATTCGATTCTCCAACATATCCAAATATTCAACACTAGTCAAATTATCATCTATGAAAAAGGTCCTATAATGTGTTCACCTAAAATTCCTGCCCAAATATTCAGTTATTGAGGTCGTTGGGTATGAAATTGATAGTATAAATGAGGGTTCGTCTCACTCCAATATCGAAAATTTTGCCAATTCACTCTACATTTAAACTAAACGTACATTCATCTCTACAAACAAATTTTATACAAGAAATTCTGATGCAATATCTATCGAAATCATCTTCGTTCAATTCATGAACTAGTCTAATCTTATTTGGATGAATTTGGTACTTATGAAAGATCCTGAAAACTTTTGCACGACTTATTCCTGATACTGGAAATAAATAAGTAAGAGATTGCGAATTTTCCATTGGTCCAACGTGCCCTAAAACTGCAGTACAAATAGCTTCATCTTGGACAACTCCTGAACAGTTATGCTTTTTATTGTTAACAGATTCAGTTTCCATAAATTTTGAAGCATTTGGATGATGAGAGCACCATGGAATAACATGTTTTATTTCAGGGTGACCAGGGCAAAAAATATACAATCCTTAGGCAGTGAATGTTTCATTAGCTTTTAGATTATAGCAGATTTGATGAGAATGTAGTCAAGGCATGTGTAGATTGATAACGTATCACAAACTCAGATTCAGATATGAATTATACACTTTCGAATATCTGATAACGGTATTTTCCGTAACAAACTTGGATGTGGAGCTTTAGATATATTGTTCGAAACAACGATAAATACTTATGCTGCACTGTTTGGAACCTTTAGTGTAGTAATCAATATTACTTCGGAATATGTTTCGATCACCAAGTGACCATATTCAAGAGGAAAATCAAACTAATCATACTTACAAAGTTATCCTTATTCATAACATAGATACCTGTTGTAGGTACCTGCGTTTCAAGTGTCTTAAATGAATTTTACAATGTGTCCCTATGTAATAGTCAGGTGAATCTAATAAATAAAATACTATTTCAACAAGCTACATAGTATACTATTAGGTATTGGCCAACTATCATTGTTCATAATATAATTAGTTTACTTATTTATACACTCTCATAGGCATCTAGATGTATTTGTTAACTGTAGTAGTTGTTAACCTAACCTAACTAAACTTAATGAACTGAAGTCTAGGGAATCGTTTTTTTGCAGAATATGATGGGCGACTGCTGATTTTTCAGGTCTTCCATATTCTTGACTTTGTCTTTTGGACTTCCTAACAGGCTGTGTAATGTATGACTTGTGTTTTGACCCACGATTGTCTTATCGTTAATATTACTGCTCGATGCTCACAAGAATCATAATAACTATTGTGAAAAGATAGGATAAGAAAAATAACCAGCTAGATGTACTGTAGACAAGACAAGATTCAATTCTAACTGTACTGTTACAAGGTTTGAAATTTACTGAATTCTTTTACAAAATGGCAATGTTTCACATGGGTAGTAGAGAAGGGGAATTCGTTGTTGTAGGAATAGACATAGGTTGGGTAGGTAAGAAAGGTTATAATAGCCGGTAATTCCAAAAATAAGGGATACAAGGAACAAATGAGGAATTTGAAGGTAGCTATTTCTAGTTCACAATATTTATATGGAAATAGGCTCAAATATTCGGGTTGATCAGGAAAGTTATTCGAGAATATTGAATTTTATGAGGATAAGTGGATTAGAATGGATCCGTACATTAGAAAACCAACTGGGAAACTTCGATTAGGGATATTGGAAAATTGAATAAATCAAACATTAGCTGACAATACATAAAATAAAAATAATGCTATAAAACAATCTGTTTTTTTTTCATTTATTACTCTGTCATCGACTACTGAGGTCATTAGCCATTATCTGTTTTGTTGAACAAATTTTAGAGCTAGCAACTTAAGCCTAAATACTAAAATATCAAGATTCACTTGAAAAACATAATAATTTCGATAGCCAGATTTTGAGACCGAACAACTTGTTTTAAAAACCATCTACATACCTAGTTTCTTCAAAATCTTTTCCAAATTTCTTCTTTCTAAAAGTCGAGATTTCGTTCATATATAGCTTTATATAGCATTATATAGCTTAGAATGTTTCAATTATCAGATTTACCTGACTATTACACAAGTACCTAGCCAGGTATCTACGGTATAAATGAGGATAGCTTTGATTTTCCTCTTGAAGATGATCACTTGGCGATCGAAACACGTATCAAGGTGTTAAAATAACGGTTTGATCTTGGGAAAAACTCTAGTAAAATTCACAACGATGAATAATTTGTTCTTGAACAAGTCAATTCATTTGCAGCATGACAAATATCCAAGTCTATTAAAATTCTTCTGCTATTTCTGGCACAATTATTACACCCATAATTGTGAAACAAAGAAACTCCACTGGATGTATTGTGAAACCTCGAGAAACGCCTCAGATCATAAAATAAAGTCGAAGGTTGACTTATTTTAAGCACTCGTCCGCAGTGCCTTAATCGCAATGACATTATAATTATCCCCCGCTAAGAAAGGCTCATAAATAACCGAAAGAAGAAGACGACAATTTACTACCGGGTTTAAATCCCAGAGAACACGTGTCTCAACACATTAGAGTATAATGTAACTTTTGACCGATATGGAAGTCGGTTGGGTCATTTACGTCAGGGCCATCCTTATTTATGATCTCCTACCAAAGCGGAAAATTCGTTATTTATTCGAATTTCACAAATATCTAAACAGACATTTTAACGAAATTGGTTATTGGAGTGAAATACTTTCACAGCCTCCCGCGATAAATGACTCTGACAACGAATGAGCGCCGCTCGTAACGAAAACAGATAATGCCGTCATTCCAGAGTTATAAATGTTAATGTAAGGATTCGAAACGAATTCACAGTTTTTCTCTGATTTCCGACGACGTTTCGCTTTCATTCTTTGTTGGTGCTCATTCTGAGATGATTTACGCGGGATAAGATGGAGCAGGAAGAGGAAATTTGAACGTTGCGGACTTTTATAGTTTTCCAGCAAATGTCCTTTTTGTAATGGAGAAATACAAGCTCTGCGAAACAATCTTCAAATGCTTAACGCTCACTCTAATTGAATTCTTTCCACAAGGAGGCCGTTCTCTGCGAGGTCCGGCTAGTCCAGCATTCATAAGTTAAAAGGATCCCAAATCGCTATCGCAAATAATTTATGACCTGAAGATAGAGAACAACAATCTGTTTTAAAATTTCATCTGAAAAGAGCAAGGAAAGAGAATCTTGAAGCCACCATCAGAAATAACCAACGTATCCTGCCCAAGATCTTAGCTCGAAATGAGAGTCTGGTTGTGCAGGAGGCAGGGAAAAACAAGAAACAAGCATTCCTTCTGTACCTAGTGAGGCAATTTCAAATGGGAAAGATGAAGGAAATCTAAAATGGAGGAAGATTATTTTTTGCCCGAATAAAACTACCACTGGTGAAAGCAGAATTAAACGCTGATTCATTCATTTATTGTTCTTCTTCACTTTGAAATACATTATGACTGAGGTTTATAAGTGTAAGCCTATAGAAATGGGAAATCTTTCTCCGTTTGCATTTGAAAAATCAGTCAACACTCTTATTGCAACTGACAAATTGATTATAGATTAGTTTGTATGGTCCAATACTCGTTTATTGTATTTTTCTTTATGGTATTTTAATAAATATATACTCTGTATCTTTGATACAATTTTCAGTTTTCCTGTATGATCTAGGAAAACCTTAGGAAAATATTTTGTTTCCAGGTTGTGTGGGAGAACGCGTCTTTTCGATAACTCACCTAACCGTCAAGACCGAACTCTGCCTTTTGGCGGATTACGATATTAGTTTGTATTTTAAGATTTTATTCTATTTCATATTTTGTAGTCTGGGACAATATAGTCCATTATTATTATTATTAAATAATGAGACTGGTTACGAAAATGGGTTGGCCTCAAAATTTGCACATATATTTATTTAAATAACTTCTTAAAGTTGAATGGAACACCCCGTATTTGGTGGCGTAATTTGACGCAGAAGTAGATTTCTCTCAAAACTATATCAGGGTTCTCTATACCTATCTCTTCTGGTCTTTATACAATAGGCGTTTTTATATTTTACTTCTAAGTAATTTTTTCATCTTATAAATGGAACAACTTGTGTTGTTATGAAAATCAGAAAAGAATTCTTGAAGTCATTTTATCGAAAAATGAAGAATCAAAATCTTGTCCATTATTCTCGATGCATAGGCGAACTCTTTTTTGAAATGAGTGGTGAACTCTGGATAACATATTATGCGATATGGAACGAAATGCTCTTTTTATTCGTACTTTCATATCCTGAGTTGTCGTTGGCGGTGTATCGTGAACAATACTTTTGATATATCCCCATAAGAAATAGTCCGGACTTGTAAGGTCCGGAGACCTGGCTGGCCAGTTCTGTGGACATCCTCGTCCTATCCATCTATTTGGCTATTGTCGATTCAACTCGTTTCTAACACGTCTTTGAAATTGTGCGGGAGCGCAATATAGCTGCATCCACATCCGTTGACGAATATCAAGAGGTATACTTTCCAACAGCATTATTATCCCTGATAAATCCGAGAAAATGACGCCGTTTAAATGACCATCAAGAAAGTAAGGACCTACTACTTGCGTTCCAATTATTCCTACCCACACATTAACAGACCATCTGTGCTGGTGATCAAGGGTTCGAAAAATATTAGGGTTTTCGTCACTGTGGTAGTGAAAGTTATGTCTGTTAACTACCCCGTTGTTATGGAAAGTTGACTCATCGGAAAAAAGCACATAAACAAAATAATTTTCTTCATCACCAAACTTTTCTAAAAGTCGCAAACAAAAATTCAGTCGTCAATCATAATCTTTGAAAAACTGTTGATATAGTTGAATACGATACGAGTGGAAATTGTAATTTTTAATTATTTTTGGATACTCTGCTTATTCCAGTTGTTTCACATATTTTTCTTTGACTTGTGTGAGGATGTTCAATTAGAGATAACATCACCAAATATTCATTTTCCTCATTTCCAGTAACCGGTTTTTGCCGTTCTTGCATATTATACAAGATACACTGCCTGTTCTTTAGAAAAGCTGCAACAACTTTTCAAATGAACGCTTCTGTTAGGATACCTTTGGGTATCTTCTCATTTTGAAGAATGCCTTTTAATATTTCAGAAATGGCAATGAATTTTGGTTACATTTGTCTGCATTTTACTTTAGATACACCTTATTTTAAAAAATTTAAACTTGTGCTTCTAGGGAATCTACGTATTTTTCAATAAAAAGGTGTTTAAAACACTTTTTAGGCTTTTCGTCACGTCACAACATAGGGTGTTCCATTTTCAAGATGAAAATATTACTTACAAGTAAAATATAAAAACGCCTTTTGTGTAAAAAGCAGAAGAGATAGGTATAGGGAACTCTATTATAGTTTTGAAGAAAATCTACTCCTGCGTCAAATTACGCCACTAAATATGGAGTGTTCCATTCAACTTTGAGAAGTTATTTCGCCACTCGAAATAATATTGCATTAAAAATGTCATGTGGTAGTTAACTTTAAGCTTTTTGCTAAGCAGTA
The DNA here is from genome assembly GCA_015342065.1 of Leptinotarsa undecemlineata. Classification (NCBI taxonomy): domain Eukaryota; kingdom Metazoa; phylum Arthropoda; class Insecta; order Coleoptera; family Chrysomelidae; genus Leptinotarsa; species Leptinotarsa undecemlineata. The sequence goes on along the minus strand of WOGP01004138.1, from coordinate 7,134 downwards.
TATTCACTCACGAGCAGCTCTTTACACGTTACAGGGTGGAAACAATTTCCAAATTATGGTCTGTATTTTTAAACTTCTGGAAATTCCTCAGAAACGGTCAGTTTCAAGTAGGGGAAATATAATAGTAACTCACCTTTACTTTGTCTATAATATCTAAAAATATAAAAAATATAGGGTGTTCCATAAGAAAAAATATTACTTTGGTATGCAATTTTTTTGGAAGTCACCCTGTATATTTCAAAATAATTTTGGAATATGCTCCTTATGGACCCACATATACCTGTGCAGCAAGTTTTTACCTAACTCTCTTCATTTCTCGTAGAAATACCGAGGCGAATGTGGTGGGCCACCGTGTATAATCGTGGATAGTCGCTCCTAATAAAATTTAACTATCAAAGAAAATGGGCATAGCGAAGGTGAATTCGAAGGGGTAAAACTTAAAGAAAAGAATTTCAAGAGGACCCCACTGGAAACAAAGGAAGAATTAACATGAATAAAGTTTAGCTACCAGCATTAAACTGTACACGAATCAGGCCATGTTGCCAATAGACATGAAGCAACCCCCACCACAGATTGAATAAAACCTAAACGTATTTGTAGTTTTGAAAGGGTCGATGACAGTCTGAGACATAAAAAAATTCATTTTCAATACTATCGACACAAGTTAACAAACATTTGATATGTTTTTAACCTGGGTGTGACTCTCAATCTTGTTGACTACAAAATCTATCAGACAAGTCAGACAAGTATATCAAATTATGTAAAGGAAGAATTCGTTCAAGCTAGCCTTAGTCCTTTTTGTTGCCCCAGTTTCTATTGCCAGGATAAATGTCAAAATGAAGCAAAGGGAGACAGAAAGATCATGATTTGTAATTAGTAAGAAAATGGTCCATTAACATCGTTGCGATAAGGAAAAACGTAAATCAATAACTGCTACTGAAAGTAATTTGCAGTTTGCCTTCCACAGAAACCTGCTCGACTAACTTGATATCAAGCAAAAGCAAAAACTCGCTCTTCGAAGCAATCGACCATAAAATTTACATATCCTCGATAAACACATCAATACATCATGATAACTGTGACACAAGAGCATCTATTTATAATTCTAAAAGAGCGAGTGGAACAGTAAATGGAAGGTCAATTTCACACATGTAGTTGGCCAAGTAAACGAGTAATTGTACAATTAGTTTTCTAGCGCAATGAGGGACTTGTAGCGAAAACAAACCTATTATAAATAATCGAAAAAATAAATGTTCCTGGCTAAAACGTAGTTATGGTCATACATTGGCATTTGGTCAAAACCAAAACAGTGTAAATGATTGAGTTAATCACGATTATCCGTTGACTAACATATCTTTTGGTTCTGACAAAAATACTTTTCCACAACACAAAGGTTCCAATTCTTTATATCAAGATCGTCCAGACATAACCAATAAAATGTCATCAATTTTTCTACCTACCAATTCTGCTGGTCAACCTGCAACTCAGTTTTCTGTTAGACAGTTGAAAGTTTTCGAATGATCAGATGTCATATCCATAACTCCTAAAGAGTACAAAGATGGATTGCCAAAGGGTTCACCTCGCTCTACATACTTGAATCACCTAGAATATTCTATATCAAGATTCTTAAAAAAGTAGTACATACAAGTTTATGAAATCAATGTGCTGAAAAGTGGAGAATCCAATGTCATTGTAGGTTTGTCTTAGCGCAGTAGAGCCAAAAATGAAAAAACTGGAATTAATCGAAATCATAAAGTAATGAAAAGTCTCACAGCAACAAAACAAAGTTCTTTTGTACAGAGCGTTTCACTTTCTCTTCACCACATCAAAGTGGTAGTGGCTCTTCCCTATACCATTCTGGAGCCAACCAAACTAATTTCCACAGTTTAATGCCCTTTTTCATGTTTACGAATCTTTTTATTTTCTGAACAATGACGTGCAAATCGATAAAATCCTTACTGATAGCTCGGAAATAAACGACTTGTCACCGATAACATTCTTATCACTTCTATTTTTTTTAAATGCATTTATATTTATGAGACTGCAAACTATGTTATTGTAAAATTATTTTCTTAGCAATTTAGATAAGATAAACGAACCAGCTGAAGTTGGATATATTTGTATTCGGTATCTCAAGATTTGTGAATCGATTTGTTGATAGAAGGTGAAAATAGATTTTCTTCTCTTTTCTGGGAAAGACACAACAATATGATGAATATAGAGGTCGCTTACAAAGCGACAGCCCAAGTTAAATTAGTTGAATCAATCTATCAGTTAAATACCTACTTTGGCAGCATTTGCTTCACGATAAGAAGTAGCAGAAGTAGCACTGAATCTTGTAGCAATCACTAGTGGATGAGTTTTTTATTCCGGTTCATTTATATATAAGAGTTTCGAAATCAGCATATACTACTGAAGGAACTTGCAATTTTCACACTAACAATATAAAATAGTAGCATGAGATATGCAGTAGGCATCATTCACAAAAATATTCGATGAATCAATATGCCCCACAAGTTTTCCATATTTTGCAATCGTCAAAAATAGCTTTCAACTCCTTAACGTTGGCTGAGCCATCAGTGAAATTTTCAAATTTGAAATATAGCCTAATTTTACTAGGAAGCCTACACCTGCAGTAATAGCACATGTAGGCAAATTGTAGTTAAACTTAACATGGTGAAGACCGGAGATGCAAACTTTTCTGTATCGAAATAAAAAATGAAAACTATCGAGGAGAGATACATACGTATAAGATAATGCATATTTCGAAATATTAATCTCCAACAACTACTTCCCTGGCTAATACTCCGCTGGATATTGAATTATACCCGACAGACACTCATGCAAAATACCCCGTAGAGGCTAGTCTCGCAGACGTTGCCTTTCATCCACCAGGAGGACCATGCTGGAATTAGTCACCTGCAGACCGCGGTTTCGGCGTGTTGATTCTCGTCAGAACTGGAAATATCCTACCCAGATCACGACCGATATTCTCTTCATTTTCAAAAATATAATTTTCATTAATTGTCACCTTCTACAGTATTCTGGCATTCCACGAAAATCGAAACCAAATCAGCATTCAGCTGGCAGTCTCTCCGACAAAATAATCCCAATCCACCACTCCCCCGAACATAAACCCATTCATCTCCTCGCCTCCCTGATTCGAATCAATAATAAATTCCAAAGACACGAAAAAGTATTTACTTTGGAGAAATGCTCGGATATACAACCCCGAAATTCGGCGACATTGTTTGCAGAGAGTCGGGTTGTTTTCCTGAAAAGGTTTCCTGAAAGCCTCTGTTACCGGCGAGAAAAATTAAAGTAGTTCTGATCCATCATCGTCCGCCCAATATTACGAGGGTCAAACTACCCTGGGAGTTGAACGGCTCTCCGGCACTATTCAACCCCTTGAGCTGAGACGTGATCTTAACTGTATAAAATTGTGCGAGGGATTCGATTTCTAAATTGGTCGTTAGATTGAACGCTGGATTATGTTATGTAGGCCTTTATTTTAGAGTCTTTAAAGCAGTAAATCGGTTCTAGGAACAGTTGCAGACCTTGAGGATGTTTTTGTATGCTGATAGGGCATGGTGATACAAGAAGGCTATAAAAGATTCGCAACCTCAAGGGGAGAAGGATTTGGCAAAGCAAGCAAGGACATTTTTCCTTTCGGTGACACCATGTAGAGATCGACAAAAAACTCAAACATAGTTCATCTCCGATGGTCAACCTTTCTCCAAAGGTTCCGCTGCAAAGCTACTGAATAAAACCAGAGCGACAAAAAACAAATTATTTGTGATTAAACACAAGACATAATTGTTTCAACCTACTATAGTTCTCAGGCTTATCTTTAAAGGACAGTTGCGTCCACCAATTCATTCGTGGTTTAGTTTAGCATCACTGACGAGACCTATGACAGGTAGAAACTTTATCGTGAAATTCTCACTGGACAGTTCACAAAACCGCAACATCAAACATCTGTACCCCTCAAAATCGCTGAAGGGGCCATACTCTCCCAGACACAAGACTCTGTTGAAGAAAATCATATTCTACCTTCGTGAAGGTCATGGTACAGTCGCTGCGTTATGTTCTATGACATACGATTTCCTCAAGACCCTAGACAACCCATAAGTGGTATCTCTTACTTTATTGGATATGTCGAAGGCTTTTGATACTGTCAACCTTGACTGACAGTCAAGGACATCTGCATTGTCAATAATGGCGTACCTCAGGTTTCGGTACTGGCTCCCACTGGTTTTGCTATTTTTACGTCCAACTTGCAGTAGTTAGTGGAAGACTGTAATCTGCATATGTTTGCCCCCTATTTAAACTTTCAGCCTTGTCATTTGATACGCTTACAAAAATAAACAAGGATGTTACAACATTGAAGAGGTGAATCCGAAAAAGCCATAATATTCTTACTGGGTCATCTTTCAACTCAAGTTTGAGTTACCTACATGTATTGACAACAAATTCATTCCTTCTGTATCTGAAGCTAAATGTCTTGGTGTAGCTCAAATTCTCTATTGGAAAGAGTTTACCTCGTCTCTTGAAAGATGCTGACCTGCATCCTGTCCTTCATCACTAGTTAACGTCAATCCTGTGTGAAGAAGGGCTCACTTTCGGAACTGGGGTCAAGCAGAAGTACTCTCATGTCACATTCTGATATCAATTACCGTTTTCCAAAGTGAGGCTGGTATAGATTTGTACGATGAGGTAGCATCATCTGCCTAAGTCAGAATCTTGGTGTTTAAAAATGATCATCATAGATAATGAACAGTAGAGGACCCAACACACTCCCTTGTGAAACACCTTTTCTGATTTTGATACAGACTTTTTGGTGTTTCTATTCTTGCTATCAATAAGGATTTTGGTGATGGATTTGATGAACAAAATCAAATAATGCAGTTCGTATCTTTAGGGACAACTATGCTGTGAATCATTAAACAAATTATTCTCATTAAATACTTATGAATCCGGTTTAACAGTGTCCTCCATTTTCCATCTACAGAGAATCCCATCCGACGCCACTGCATTCATTTCGACCTCGTTCAGCTTCACCGAGAAGTCCCGTAATCAGCTTTATATCTAACAGCCAAGTTATGTTTTTCGACAATAAAGAACGTGAGTGGTTCTGTTTCCGTTTTGTTGCAAAAGCACTTCTGGTGTTTATCTCGAAGGAGACCAGGTATGTCGATGTGTTTTTCTTTTGCCAAACTTCTTGCTTTCGATGCCTTCGAGAACAATGAAGTTACACAAAGAAATTTCGCTTCCGTTTACGAGAGTTAGGATTTCTGAAAGAAATTTGCATTGGACAAACAGAAAAGAGACGTGCTGCCGGGAGTCAAAGATGTCGTGCGGTTCTGGGATTCGCAGTAGGGGTGGAAAACGATAGGAGGGAAGAATGGGAGAACATTGCTGAGGCAATTGTTTCTTGTCCAGGGGAATTTGGTGTCGTTTGAATTTACAAAGAGTACGTCGGCGAAATCCTTCTGGCCAATCAAGTGAAAAGCTCTGACGTAATTCCTTAACCAGTAGATACTGGTTGAGGAAGTAGGATAGTGATTATCAAATATTGTGAAGTATCTTCAATATAGCATGTTCTTTCACATACGAATAATCTTTATCCATATTGAAAATGACAAGTAGCTTTACTCCTCGAAGTTACAAACAATATAACGAACACCAAGGGAGAAGGGTCAAGCATAAGCCCTTCCAAATTGACCATGGTAGCATTCAGCTAGAGGTTGGCGATGGAGGAGTTAGGACCTCTAAAACTTTGAAGAAGTATATGAAAAATCTGGAGAGTGATATCGGATCCCAAACTGATTAATACGTGTAGAGGATAATCAGAGTATAGCCCATACAACGTATGTATAGCCCATACGTACGTATAGCCCATACCATGTATGGGCTATACATAATGATGGTTGCTGCCATGATGCACAGGAAGCGCATCTTTCCACACAAATTTCGCAGTAACAATCACAAACAGCGAGAAATAATGAACAGGTTACATTGCTTATGAGCACTATGAACTTCTTATTTTTCAATAAGTTACTAAATACCATTAACTGTTGTGTCTAATCTTGGAAGCATATTCATGAAAAAGTCACTGATTAAGTTACGAAAACTTACTTTTATCTTCAAATGTTGTATGTCCCCAACTTTTGCAAATAACTGTAGACGATTCAATAAAAAAATCCATTACCAAAATAGCCAACTAAGAGTTTTATTACTTCTATTATCGTTATTATCGGAACATTTTTCATCCGCTTGTTTTGCCAACTGAATGGACGGAATTCCGGTGGAATGGATAAAAATAAACCGCCGAACAGGCAGAATGTGAATGCAACTTTCAGTGAATTCCGGCACTCAAAATATACAAAATTTGTTTTTCTGGCATAAAAGTTAAGTCATAAACAGAAAAACTGCCCAACTTTCTCATCTCTTCGCTAAAAAAAACCTGCCAGAGAAGCTTTATAGGAAACTACATAAGCAAACTAAGCTCCAATCCTCTGAACATCTTTGACAAAGCAGAGGATTTTCTGTATTTATTGAGTCATTAAGAGAACAGCACTGAATTGAATATTTGCAGAGAAATCTTCTGGAGTTTGTAATAATGGCCGAGAAAGTTTTTTCTTTGCCATTCACTTGGAAACTTTCGGTCTCTGTGATGGAATAATATGTGGAAATACAAAAAGGGAGATCAGGACAATGACGTTGTTTTTTACGCAAATGGGGTATAAAAAGGAATTTCCATTGAGAAAGTAGTTTATCATTTCTTTCGGAAAGTTTACAATTGAAACTAAAAGTTGCACTAATTGAAATGAAAATTTTTGAAAAATACTACATGGGTTGAAAAGTCTACTGAATTTCTGAACTTTCATGAGTTCAGTAAAGTTTATATGATGAGATAAACACTTTCACAATACCAGAACAAAAGTTACGTAATAAAAAACAGATAAATATTTTAGATAATCACTAACATAGAGGAAATTCATAACAAATTAGTGATTTTTGGAAAAGAAAGTTTTTGGCTTTCTACTACTCCATCTTGATACAAAAAAAGAATAAGAGAATCTTCCAAAGAAAGGAAGGAAGTAATCAATTTTCAAATAAGTAACTCTATAC
>WOGP01004137.1:0-14348 GCA_015342065.1 Leptinotarsa undecemlineata | reverse complement strand
ACTAGACTAGAGACCAATTTTCTTCTCCTGAGGATGCTAACTTTGTTGGCGAAACGCGCGTCGAGTGCAAAAATATTAGTTTGGTGTTTGGGTAATTCATCAAAGAAGTTATTCAGCTTTCACACCAAAGATTCCAATCCCATAGTTATTTATGTTTAATATAAACTTAAACTACTTGATGAGTTAATAGTTTTTCACAGATATTCAAAGCAATGTTTTGTGAAGAGTTTATAAAGTAATAGGGTTTCTAATGACTTATAAAGTGTATTATTATTATAAACTTCATAACAGCACGACTCTGTTGTTCCTCTTCAAACAGGTACAATCATACTAAACATTTATTTTTTTTTCAACTAGAACACTTTATTATTCAATCTTCTTCTAACTTATTTGGATGAAGTTTGATTCATTTGATATTTGTTATCGTTTGTTTATTATTTGTACTCGGACATTTCAACACGTTTGTTTACAAAAAACAATACAAAAAAATATGGCTGTGGACAGAAAAAAATGTGATGAAAAGTCCTTCAGCTGCACACACTCGTATTGGCAATGCTGTTCGAGTTAGACCACAAAGAAACCTGCTCGCGGTAGTATATTTTTTGTCGCCTCTCTTGAACATTCCTATTCCTATACATATATCTATTATAATTCATAAACATTACGCTATCTAGAACATTAAACTTCTGATTGTGGCGTGATGGTTGAGGAGTTTCTGATATCGATAATGAAAAGTGCGTTTAATGCGCGAAAAGAACAGGAAAATAAGGTACAATGAATTTTCACACAGAAAGCCATTTGCAGTATCTTAACAACCGTGAAATGTTATCATAGAAAACATGATACTTTCGTGACAAACGCGCATATTTCGTTTTATTACGGAATTGAATATATTATAAAGCGTTTATCTTCGAAAAATGTTGATTAAAGTATTGAAAAGTAACTTCCACGCCTGTTTTACGCACAAAATAGATGATAATGAAAAAGAAATAAGTAATAAACTTGTGTGCATATAAATTATGCGACACAAAAAAATACTAGGTATAAAATCATTTTTTAAAGAAAATTGAAAACTCAAGAACAGAAAAATTCTCACACTTTTCACAATCTGCCCCGTCTATTTGGCAATCGTGGGAATCAGCAAATTCTCACCTTCTGAGAATAAGGTACCACTATAATAGACAGGCAAGTGAAATAATAATAGAAACCAGCACCCCTACTTTAGGTATATTATACAGTTCGAATGGCAAGTATTGCGATTTGAAATAGGCTTACAATACCCATGTTTATCCTAGCTTATACACTACTGCTACCTGATCCCAAAAAGCTCAACATAATAAAATTAGGAGTTGCAGTTATTAGAAGGCCCAGTAAATTACGATCTACCTATGAAAAGTACGCTGGTCGAACACATGTTACCTTCAGCAATATGTCAGCGTTAAAAAATCCAAAGTTTTATTCACCTGCGTCATTACCAACTATAACAAAATTCACCCCGCGCGCCAGTTGGCCATAGTTTTTATTATAATTGTGTTTTCTCCAACGAATATTCCAGCCACCTGTTTCGTCAGGCCTTATTAACGCTAATAGCCGAGAATGAGGAAAGAATAGAAGAGGATAATTGATTGAAAAAGGTGCAAGTATCGAAGAGAGTCTTCTTTACGACCACGAAAGAAAAGACAACAACCCCACGAAGACTTGCTAACAAATGGGTCAGAAGGAGCTTTCCGTTGTCGGACGTCATGCTCGGGTGCAGTTTCTACGACATATCGGTTTACGGTTTCTGCAAGACGTTCAATTAATTTCAATAAGAAGCAACAGTTGGCTTTACGGGTGCTAACTCGACCGACTGCGACGAAAGTTAGTTTCTTCTCGTTATAGAAATATATTCGGGAAATTTAACCTGAAGGGAACCAAAAAATTAAGGAATCTTCAATAGAAATGATATGCCACATCGAGATTTTGAACATGAAAATAAAAGACTTGAAAACAATACGCCATCATTACAAATTTAACATGATTGTGGTAGTTTAAGTCTACTATACTTCCAAATATTGAAATATGATTCGGTATATGTTGATACCGTTTGAGTTATAGGTATGATTATAGAAATACATTGAAATCTTTAGATATTATGGTATATTTATTATAGGGTCCATCATATATTGTTAACGACGCTCCTGGACGTTCCTTTCGTTGTTGGGGTTCAAGTCAAACGTAGAAAGGCCGTCGGTAATTAGAGAGCAGGTGGCAGACGGGGCATAAGGCAGGTAGAGGTGCTCTACGTCGTAGTAGTCCGATGCACCTTGCACCAGGTCGCGAGATGCGGCTGCGATTAAAATCGAGAGACATTAAAAATAATCTCTCTCTCTTCCTCCGCGTCTTCGCCAAACACCTGCCGTCGCGTCCGTCGAAGCAGCAGTGGACCACCGCGTCGACATGTGGCTAATGACTATAGCACGACAAGTGAGCGTCGGGGCTTCGGAGATTGAATATTGTTTACAAAAATTTAGCTTTTGAATTCATTTACCTCGTTACATTTACATCACTACTGATAATTGAGGTTAAGTGGTAGAACAAACCTGTAGTGTTCTACACTGCAGTTTTGAACTTCGCCTTTTGGATGTATAATGTATTTCACCCAATAAAGACCATTATTATTATTATTATTATTACTAGTAACTGTTAATAATTCCTATTTATAATTTAGATATTTCAGACTTTGTAGTTGTAATCCAAAGCAGGGCCAATAAAAACAGTGTAACTTTTCAAACGCACTATTTTTATTACTTGAATTACAAATCTTCAGATTTGTTTATTTTGTTTACCAATATTTGATTTAATACATAAAGTCTTGCTGATTAGTTATGTTGATAACTATTTTTTTCGAAAATTAAATTTGAATGATTCCCTTTGTTTTTTTATCAAATGAATAAAAGTGAAAAGTTTGAGTTTGTATCCGTATTACTAATATTTCTGATACGTTCTTTGGTTTGTATAAATTAATAGTTGGTCGAATAGATAAATTTGAGAATACTATTAGTGAAACTACGAATACCCCAAAGACATGTTGCAGGGCTCTTGTTCCTTGAACGAGAAATGTTCCAAAAGACAAAAAAATGATTCACAAGGAGAATTGAAGAAACTGGTTAATTTTAAATGAAGCCAAAACTAACCTTATCTTTTTAGAGATGATCAATTACAATTAGAAGAACCTCAAAATTTGATTATTATGGGCATTGCTAATGTCAAAGAAAAACTCAGAGAAAAACAAAAAATTGGTGAAATATTTAACACATACAGTTGGGCGCCCTCTATACAGACAGATCTAAATTAAGTGACTACAATTGTTAAAACTTTCTAATGACAAACTCTAAATGTACTTACTTCTAATGGCCACTTGATGAAAGTGTCGCATCTAGGGAAAGACAGGTTTTGGATTTCTACTCCTCCATTTTTATACAAAAGAAATGTAGGAATCTTCCAAAGAAAGGAAGAGAGCAATCAATTTCAAGAAAGTAAACTCTATACAAAGATGTATAGATCTTGCACAAACTGTGAGAAAAGGCCCTCTCGAAAGAGCTACTGCTTTCATATAAACATTGAATTAAAACGACATTTCTACAGAAATGTTTATAGTATTCTTCCCTCCTAGGATCACCCTGTAGATTTATATACACATAGAATCTCAATCCTTCAGATTTGTGTATCTGATGTCACATTATGAATATAGTTCATCTCTCTCCTACCAGAAAAAAGATATGCATCGAAAGAGGTAAAACTGTTAGGGTAAAGTACTTTGTTATTAATTCGGCATCAGCATGTTACCTTTGTATGAAAAGTCGCATCAATTTTTCAAGTCGAAAAATCAAGTTTCGGACCCCGTCGGGTCCTGTCACAAATAATAATGAGCGAATTAAAAAATAGTTAACGGCATATGTGGGGTCGCCTAGAAGCAGCGGAGATCCATAGAAAAAAACATTAGCTTCAAGTCGTAACAGGTTTAAGGGTGGAACCTCGATTACAAAAAGACGCTATCCAACCACCTGCCTAGCCTCGGACATTGGCATGTTCTCGTAGTTTCTTAACCTTAGCTGTTTACAACGTTCAGTCAAGGAACTCGCATCGAAAAAAAATGTAAAGATATATAGGGGCACAACGACTTCTGTTGAAGAAAACACCTGGAAGTTTGATGACTCCATCATTGTGCGATTCGAGAATATTTTACTTTTTCGGTTTTCGCAACGAATCATTAAATCGTTCTGATATATTCGAATATGTTTGCTTAATGGGCAGGTGTGAAATATCTGTGTTAAAGACATTGATCCCAGGAAATATGGATGTTTTTCAGGGTACTGACACTGCATTAGAGGCATCTTTTTAATCTGTAAATAAAGTATGTTCTACTGCATCAAATCTGTTAAGGAAGATAATAAAGCTGGGAATTTTATTCGACACAAATAATAACACTTCGTTTCCGGCCAATTTCATATACTTCTCATTACAAAAGTCATTATTTCCATCTAAGCCTTTTGAGTACATCATTAGATTTAAGTGTGCCACTAAAACATAACAATATGATACAACAGAAACGAAACTTCAGGGACGGATATATCACGAGTATATTAATTAAGTTGGTGTTTTTGTTCCAAATTTTATATTAGTCAAATGGGGAGACATTTTTCCATAAGAATAAAAACTCAGTGGTAGTTTTTTGTGAATTGAAAAACATCTTTGGGCAGAATGTGCACGAGTGCAAACATCACTATGAGATATCACGAATGAAAGAGATTCGAAATTCATCTAAAGCAAGTGAACTTCAAACGTTCAATGAGAAAGATTTGAAATTCATTTTTTGGGAATTGAATAATTCTTCTCTTTTCTGATAATTAAGTTTGTAATTAATTGTATATCTCCTCCTTTATTGTACATCCCTCGATCACACACATATAGAATTAGTAAATTTTAGATCGAAATAATGAAAATTATCAACCAGTTACTAAAAGTAGGTACGGTTGAAATTAGACTCTTCCACTCAACTGAAGTGCCTTTACATGTACGCTCGCCCATGCAAATGTTTGGCCAAATAATTTTATTCAAATTTAAGATTTTTATACAGATAAACGATCGCTGGAAACAATAAAGAAATATGTTTAATTAAAATAAAAGTTAAATTTATATTGGCCAGATACCGATCATACAACTTGAAAATGACGTGCTCATTGTGCTCAGTCTTAGTTTCGGTTTCATTGTTTTCGAAAGTGCGCCTATACACAGTATATCATTAAATTTGACACTGGGTTAGTTGAAATATTGTTCCTCGGAATTATGAAGCGAGTAAAGAAATTAAATGTCAATGACTCGCAGCTCGAAAAATTTCTACAACACGTGTTCAAAACAATGTGTCCCAATAAAGATGGGACACACGTGTTAGCGACCTAATACAGGCCCAAATTTTTGACAAAATGTGTTTTCAATGCAGCTTTACTTTAAAAATAATGTCTGTATTTAGAACTCAGTTTAAAGTTTTGCTCCGAAACTCCACTAATTGTCACGTTGCATTATGACATCATATGTTCTCAGATACCTACTTGTAAACTAAGTTTTATCATAATCTTTCCAGAGAAACAATTTTGTAAACGTTGTGCGATGCCTAACAATGCAAGTTCCCCAACTTCGATAACTAAAATGTTATTTATTTATGTAAAAAGGAAAAATAGGCTTCAGGAATCCAGAATTTATAGGGACCTATATACAGGGTGTAACTGAATAAGTGTAAAACATTTGAGAAGGTGATTCCTCATCGAAAAAAAGATTGGATCTTTCATATAAAGAAACTTCATTGGAGCATCCCTTGTTAAGATACACTCCCTTAAAGGGAGTGTATCTTAACAAGGGAGTGTAGCTTTATAGGTTTAAAAAAAACGCCTCGAAGAAACACTGGAAACATGTGAAAAGTACCTCAAGTTATCACATGATATTTTACAGAAAAATTCTTCAGTAATAATATGTTCATTATCCTGATTGGCATTTTCAATAAAACCACCCTAAAATTCGTTAGAGATTCGAAGTAAGCCCTTAAAAATGATCTCACTACAATCAACCTTCTTCCAAATATACCCCTGCCGTTCCTAAACACCCTATACACACAAAAATAAGTCACTTCGCAATCTCGACCCCGGGAACAACAATGAAAAAATTTAACAATAGGTTTCGAGCAGGCCCAACTCATTGAAAAGTTTCAAGAAAGTAACCTTAGCCAAAATAAGAAGACGCAGCGGTTCGAGTAAATCGACCTCTTGCGTTGCTTTCAGTGTCACCTAATAAACGGATTGGTCCACATTCGAAAATAGAAACAGCTGCGGAACTTCCTTTTGTCTGATAATTCCTCACGATTGTTAGAGGATCATTTTCGTTTCCTTCAAATACGGTCTCACTTTCTATACAATCAAACCGAAATCCCCAAAAGGTTAATGTTAGCGGGTCATGGTTCAATATTGCGTTAGTTTTCACGGATGAATAAAAGTTCGATGACTCAGGCTGTTCATTCAGAGAGTTTTGAATATTACAGAACGTTCGAATGTAGAGAAACAAGGGTAGAAAGATCTTGGAAAACCCGTCAAATGCGAAAGAAGAATACGCATCAGTTGAGTAATTTATGGGAAGAAAGGTTTTGGCTTTCTACTTCTTCCTTTTTACAAAAAATGTGGGAATCTTCATCGAGTATCGGCCAATTCCACAACATAAATTCTGTTCTGAAAAAAATGTGTTCTCGTGGTAATAAAATTTCGGGGCGACTTTTGGAATGCGTCGAGGGCATTCTGTCACCCCGCGCAAAACCAATAAAGCCCCTTAAACATTGCATTAGTCCAATTATCGTAAAAAGTTAATAGTCACAGGGTTGGCCGCATGAGCGGATTCGGGGAAATGTCCGGTGTTTTCTCGTCGCGTTTCGTGTAAAGTTATCTCGAATGTGTTATTAGAATTGATCAGGTGGGGTGGTGGCGAGTTCAACTCCGGGCAACACCCTAAAACACCCCGGATCCAGATGTAGGAACGCACCTGGGCATTACGACACCTAGACATGTACTACGCGCGAGAATTTCATTGAACGAAACGCTCTAATTTGCATACTTTTCACGGTTCTTTATGCTCGCCTGTAATTAGGAAAGGTAAGCTCAAGAGTTTTCCGGCGAGACATTATCGCACTCTATTATTAACTCCAGGCTGGCTTGATGCTCTCCGAGTTATATAAGAGATCAAGAAGTTTCTCATTTTCGGAACCCAGTAATCGCAAAAATATTGGAAACGATGAGAGAGAGAGAGAGAAATAAGTACAAAGTATTTCAATATGTTCAGATTGAAAATCAACATTACTGTTGCATTCTATCTTCGTCAAAAATGTGTGGATTTCTGAATGCCAATCATTGTATTAATATTAATAAAATATCAAAAACACCATACTTCAAATAATCGTACATTTCATAATTATCGACTATTCATCATTGATAACTTCGTCATATTTCATCCAATTCACATAAAACTCATAATCTCCGTAAAATTTCATTTTGGAAAAAAATGTACACAAGACATTTGTGTAATTGATGAATTTCAACCTGAAAATAAAGTGATATTTCTCGAAACAAATCTAAATTGGGATAAGCATATTGACTGCATTTGTTGAAATGTTAATAGAGCTTAATAAGCTATCAAACAGCACAAAAAATGTAAACGTCATCAAAATGTCCCACTTGTATTAAACACTTATTATTATTATAAGACGGTTCAAAAAAGGTATATTGGGAATTGACTGAGAGCTTGACAGATGACAGTGATCTTCTCAACTCTCCGTTGTCTCGATCAGAACTGGGTCATACTGTCAAAACTGTCACAGGCAGTGAAAGAGGCCTAACTAAGCTCCTGAAGTCGTTAGCCCCATATACCTAGACTGGCCTGGTTGAAGGTTTGATATGTGTACGTGGTCTGATGGTCATTCTGATTTCAATAAGTTAGCACTGCTCACATTAAGAATGAATTATCGAGAACGTTTCCACCTGTATGGATTCGTTTTAAAATCCAAGAAATTGATTTAATTAAAGGATTGAAATCAAAACTCGACAACATCTGACAGAAAAACAACTGGCAACTCTGTTTATTCTTTCCTACAGTAACACTCTAAATCAACACATAATCATTAAAACAAAACTGAACATTGTTCCTTTAAAAAGGTATTATTCGAACATTTTCATATTAATTTTCCGCTTCATTAGAGAATCTCGACATGTTGCTATAATGATGATTCATGTCCCGATACAAAAATCTGATCATCCCTTTCACTCCAATCTCCTTTCAATGTACATAAAAAATTTGAGCTCTCAAAACTACTCAATATAATCAATATGGTGATGCAGAAATTACTGCCGGTATTTTATAGAAAATGAGTTTCGAAACTATTCTAATTGAGATAGAATTCCTATAAAAAATCTAGTGGAATGCCTGACGGGCTAAACGAGTTAAATATGTATATGGTCCAAGTCAATTTATATGTGTTGCAACACGAAGAATAATCACATTACTATCAATCTGTCGTTCGTTGGTAATTAAAAAAAATAGGACGACACGAGAGGCATACTAATTTCCAAACGATCCAAATGCGAGATATCGCGAAACACGAAAACGTCTTCATAGTTCGAAATGACCGAATAATTTCTTGACACTGGGGCCCATTAGAAAGCCGAAGATAAGATCGTACATCTGTATACGAAAAAGCCCGATATCTAGAGATAATCTAACGGCAAACAAAACGACATATGCACGAAAAACGAAGACGAAAACATTAACGGTAGACTTTTTTCAAGGGTGGCGAACCAGCTCGCAGAGCCACCCTTAGAAAAATATCCTGTCCTCGCGGTGCACAATTGAAGTTTCTCTACCGGTCGAGGGGTAGTAAAAGTAAACGACCCCGAGTTTTTTCCCTTCGATTAGACGTCTTGCGATAATCGCACAAAGGCCGAATGCATTTCGTAAAGACTTTTTGCCTGGGCCTTTCATCGGCGAACAATGCTCCGACGGGGTTCCTTTCTTGCACCTGGTCGGGGC
Source organism: Leptinotarsa undecemlineata (assembly GCA_015342065.1). Taxonomy (NCBI): domain Eukaryota; kingdom Metazoa; phylum Arthropoda; class Insecta; order Coleoptera; family Chrysomelidae; genus Leptinotarsa; species Leptinotarsa undecemlineata. The sequence goes on along the minus strand of WOGP01004137.1, from coordinate 5,249 downwards.
GCACGAGACCCGCTCCGAGATGCTACTGCTGCAGGAATCCTGGAGGAACAATACCGTCTGGAGATGCGCGACCGATTGTTCCGATGACCCTCAGACGGATACAAAGACACGCGAGAAGAGATTTATTGGCGAGCGTCAGATGGTCTGGAGACGCCCGCGCGCTTCATTCACTTTCGATCAAAAGTCGTCCTTTGTTGACCAACTTCCCCAGGTAAGAATATCGGGATCTTATGAAGCTTCCTCGATCTGGATAATATACCACAATAAACATTACGATTAGTTTCGAACGATCTGGGTAGTTAGTTGATTGGAGGCTATTGTGTGAATGCTGGTGGCAATTTGTCAACTGGTGATGATATTTAGTAACTTTGTTATCACTGAAAATTCTTTAAATGAGCAAACTTATACTTTTTATGCTCGTTAAGAAGTGATCGAGTAACACACTGTTTAAACTCATTAATACAGTTTACTATATGATTCTCACATATGATTTATAGTGAAAATCATGGGTTTTTATCAAGTATCAGTCAGTTCTATTCAATTAACATACTTTTGATTTTGTGAGATAGATAAAAACGTTTCAGTTATGTGAAGAAACTAGACGATACTTGAAGACAATCCAAAACGTATTCAAAAAATATTTAACTGTATTGAAGAAAAGATAATTGAAACTTTCTATGTTTTTACTACTTTTATTTGTAACTAACGTTACTGCAATTTCGTACTATAAGGATATTTTCAAACTTATACGTTAAACTAACAATGATTGATTACATTAGCCGTTACATAACACCACTGTAGGTAATAATAAGAGGTACTTAGCTTGACCGAGTACCTGAATTTTGTTTACTAGCCACAATGTGGATATGCTAATTTGAAAACCGGTGAGTAAACTAAATCGATTTGATCATTTAACAGGCTGCACGCGCCATATTTATGCTTGTGAATTTCAAAGGATTCCAAATAATTGAGTTTGTAACCCTTCCCTGCATAGTGCAAAATTTCTGTATCGTTTAGATTCGGAAACTTATGGTTGCATGCCAAGGAATGGTTTGCAAACGTCGAATCATTTTTTCCTAGTCTGAAGGACCTTTCATGTTCAGCATACCGTTTATGGAAATTTCGACCACATTGTCCCACATAAACACTATTACATTTCGGACACTTAAGCTTATAAACCCCAAGTTCATTATAGGATTTCCATCGTAGTTTACAAAACCGTGTTTCGTTATACAACGTATTCGCTATACATGTTTCTCAAACGTGTTCATACTGACTAGATTCTACCTAATTAGTGCTTTATATAACAGTTTGAATCAAATTACGTTCTAACTACTTGATGATGACTGATAATTTTACATGGATATGTAAAATTATCATATATTTACACATTATACGAATCATAAATTTACACATTAGAAAAGAAATTTAATAGAGGAAAATAATTGAATTCTATTTGGTCATTCAGAAATTTTTCAGATTTTTAAATCTAATAATTTTCAAGCTTCCCGAAAGGCTGATTTTAAAATTTTTAAAAGTATGAATGTTGTGTTTGTGTATGTCAAAACGTCTTTCCAGTGTTAAATATTTTCGACTATTTGACTAACTGTAGTTGAGAAAGAATAAAAAGAGATTTTATCCAAAGTTCTTAGTTTTTCACCTGACGCAACCAAATTCGGTAAGTAAATCTAAGCAACACGTCAGTATAGATAGCTTTTTCTTGAAATAAAACGAAAACAAATAAAAGACACCGGTAGTACTACTCTATATGACAGTTGGGCTGAAAGTTCGTAGGCTAACATAGAAAAAAAAAGTTTTTGATAATATATTTTTGCTTTACAGGGGTTGCCTTATAGCGGTCATACAATCTTTTGATACCATTGCATTGTCTTGATGAAACATCACATTATTTTTTTGGAAGTTTATTCCACATAAACGCAGTTCTACAGATGAAAGAGTTGTTAAACAGTGAAGTTCGAAGTGTACTGAGTTGAAGCTCAAAACGATGAGCAGCCACAGTCCGTCGTGTGTCAATTCACTTGAACACCTCCCGTGAAAGTATCAATGAAAGGGAGACAAATCTTCCACCTTTCTTGTATGTTTCAGGCCATCAAGGTTTTCTAGATGGATCCCAGCAACTTCGGGGTATGTTTGGGGACAGAGCTCCATACACGAGATCAATACTCCAAAGAAGGTCTGATCTGAACTTTATAAACCATCAAAAGTTGCTGAGGTGTGTATAGTTTTCTGGTTTCGAAACAGTGTTCCAAGATCTTGAGAAACAGCTTTTGCTATTCCAGCGATTGTGCCAAGACATATTGGTGTCCATTTTAACCCCCAACAAACTTATCGAATAAGATAGTGTATCTGTCTAACCTGACATTATCATATCCGGTTCAGAGACATTTATCTTTTTGGGGAAAACAATGCCTGGGTTTTTGTGGCATTGAATCGAACCTGGTGACTTTCACCCCAATTCGAAATCACTTCTAGATCCTCATTGAGATATGCAACCTTCAGCTGCCGGTGAAGATGTGCCTCCGCAGTCGATGTCCTGGAACCCAACTGGAATGACGAGACAAATGTGCTGTCGTCAGCAAAGCAATATATTGGATTCTTGGTTTTTTCCAATAAGTCGTTGTTGTTTTTGGTTGATTGTGAGCTCGTACGGCACCCACTTTGAACAAGAGTTTTCACATATCCAAAATATTCTTGCACGATATGTCCAACATGTTCCTTCGATATCTTTTGAGCTTCAGCTATCTCGATCAACTCCACTTTGCGGTCATGCAAAATTATTTTGTGGACTTTTTTGAAATGTTTGTCGGTAACAGCCAACTCTCTTTCTTAACATTCATCAATTTGACAATTTTATTTTGATATCTGTTAAATAATTATCGTTTCTCGAATTTTTTTATTGATACTACAGTTTTTGAAAACGTTAAAAGCTTTGTCACGGTTTTACATTTCGTTGTAAACCTCACCTGACCAACCAAGGAATACTAATACTCTCAATCAATTTGATTGATCAGTTCTTTTCATCAGTCACAGAATTGAAATGAAGTTGATGTGATGTTCCAATCTGCTATTTTATTGCGGCCAAAATAAATATAGTAGTATCCAGTGAATAATTCAATATAAAGCGTAGCAAGTTCAAAGAATGATCTTTCACCATTAATAACGGGTTATTTTTAAGAGGTGTAGGATTTGATTCTCAAAACAACACAAACAATTGGAAACCATAGAACGATCAATATAATTTAATGTTTGAAGATGAATTCATGCGAATGTTGTTCGCGGCTCCGCTTTAGATGGCCCATGCGCAAGGTCCAACTTTGGCCCACTCTCTGAATGCTTCAATATTGGCTTCCAGAGCATCAGTCATTGCTGGTTTATCCCTGTAGACATGAGACTTAACATGACCCCACAAGAAATAATCCCCAAAGGCGTTAAATCACATGATTTACGCGGCCAATTGATGGGCCCCAAACGTGAGATAAACTGTTCACCGACGGCGGCTCTTAATTGGGCCATTGTTTTGCGAACCGTGTGACATGTGGCACCGTCTTGTTGAAACTATACACGTCAGGCATGTCCAATTTTTTCATTTTGGGCAACAAGAAGTCGTCAATCATCACTGAGCATGAATTTTGATAATAAAATTCAATAATTTGCAAGCGTTGTTCATTCGTAAGTCGATTCATGGTTATATAGACCAAACTGGACAAGTTTGACAATGATACAGGACACGATTCACGCGTGATCAGTCAAAAACACTGTTGCCAAAAAGATACCAGCAAAAAAATCACTCATTAGTTGAAAAATGTTTGAAAACAATTATATTACAGAAACATAAGGTGGTAGTTAGCATTGTTCAGATATTCAGCTTCAACTAGTTTTTCCTAAAATCCAGCATCCCCCTTTACAGAATCAAACACGTGGCTGCGACTGCCAAAACAAAGAGTCCCTTTAAAAATGGCGAACGCGATTTAAAAGTCCTGCTAAGAGGCGGCATGTGCAGGAGAACGCACCTGGTGAAAATCAACATCACCACGCGATTAAATTCACAATGAAAAAGTGTACATAGTACCGGAGTAAATGCGAGAGAGCATCTGCTGCCTGCCGCTCTTGTTCGACAATGAAAAAAAAAAGAACGAAAATATGCATAACGCGTTGCAGAACTGGTCCAACGCGTTGCAGTCTTCAGCAGGAATCCAACAACTGGAGTGAATACTGGACCGAATGGGTGGTGAATAATTAAGAGAGGAATCTTAGCAGCTGTTACAAATTATTGCGTAGTCACATTGAAATTGAGAGTTTTGAAAATACCTTTCCTTCTACGGAATACTAATTGAATTTTACTTTGTGAAAAAGTTTCTCGGAATATTATTGAATTTATTATACATCAAGTAATTTGCCTAGCAAAATTAAAAAAAATTTGTGGATTAAACATGGTGTACTAGGGATATAACACTTGAGAGCAGATACTATTTTTTGTGTCGCTAATTATTGTTTGTTCAAATGAATCCTACAGGCGCTGCATCCAATCCAATGACATAGACAGATGTGGAGTAATGCGTGTGTCCACCGCGCCTGACACCCTCTACAAATATAACACGTAGGGCTTCGATTAGGCCCTCGAAGCAGCTGGAGATGACGGAGTAGATAAATTGCGATGCCGTGTTGTTTTTTTGATATCGATAAACACTGAGGGAGTGCGTTTGAAAAAAAAAAGTAAGGTCACATTAAACTTGAAAATAACCTGTAAAAGTTGTCGAAAAGGTTCATTTTTAATAAAAACTTGATTGGAAATTCTAAAACACTTGACAGGGATTTTCTTATCAATGAGGAAAGTCCAAGAAATTTCAGAGTATTCAATTATTTACACTTTCGTTATTATATTTAATAGGATCTTACAAATATCTATTTGCAGATTTTCTTGTGATGACCTTCAATTAAGAATTATTTTAGTTATACTAAGTGAAATACTATTTATAGATACCAAATAGTCAATCAATCAATCAATCAAATGTACTTTATTTTCTAAGAGGAAAGACTCTTGTTGACAAAGCATGGTTTACATGCACAATACAATAGTAGATGCCTATTAATTTGTCAGTGATTTATATAAAATGGTTAAAATTTGCTGATATAAACAATATATAATACATATATCTTTGGTCTAGTTGTAAAAAGAACAAAACATAAAAATAAAAATATATAAGTAGAAATATATATAACCATATTTA